>PVKS010008313.1:21773-68999 GCA_004027875.1 Aplodontia rufa | reverse complement strand
AATGGACCAGTCTGTATCGTTTAATTGGGGCATTGAGTCAATTCACATTCAAAGTTAGAATAGATATGGGAGACTAAGTCTCAGACTTTGTAACAATTACAGAGTTTTGAGTCATCTTGGAAGTCAATTTGTGTATAATATGATTATTGACTTGCCCTTGTTTAAGGATTTAGGGTATCATTGGCATTTTCTTCTGAATGGAGAACATCCTTGAGAATATTCTGTTGTGTAGGATTTGTGTTCATGTTTCTTGCTAGCTTGAGTTTATTGTTGAAGTATTTAATTTCCCCATCACATTTGAAGCTGAGTTTTGCAGGGTATATTATCTTTGAGTGGAAGTTGTTATTTTTCAACACTTGAAAGATACCGTTCCAAGCTCTTCTGGCCTTCGTTGTTTGCTCTGAAAAATTCATAGTGATCCGAATTGGTTTGCCTCTGAATGTGACTTGGGGCTTTTCTCTAGCTGTTTTTAGAATTCTCTCTTTAATTTCTCTGTTATTCATTTTGTATATGACATGTTTTGGTGAGTTTCTCATTTGATTAGGCCTATTTGGTGTTCTATAAGTATCTTGGATGTGATATTCCGGATCAATTGTAAGATGAGGGAAGTTCTCGCTTATGATTTCGCTTGAAAGTTTTTTGATGCCTCTTGTTTGCTGTTCGGAGTTTTCCTCCAGGCCAGTGATTCTCAGATTATTACGCCTCATCTCATCAAATATTATTTGGAAGTTCTGATTATGTAATGTAAGTTGCTTCTCTTGTTTATCTTCTTTGAGTTCAACAATGTTTAGCTGATCTTCATTTTCTGATGTTTGTTCTTCAAGAGCTGAAGTTCTATTTTGAGTAGATTATACTCTGTTGTTGGTATCATCCAGTGAAGATTTGATTTGGTTAACCGTGTTTTTCAATCCTGATAGCTCTGCTACATTTCTTTTCAGAATGTCTATTTCTTTGTATAGCTGATCTTTCATCTTATGGAATTGCTCCCTTATTTCCCTGTAAAAGTTGTCTCTCATCTCTTGAAATTGTTCTCTGATCTCTTTCCTTATTTTATCTCTCAACTCTTTGATTGAATTACTAATCATAATGTTGATACAATATCTTTGGTTTTCATCTAGGGCCCCAGCTATGAGATCTTTGGGTGGAGAGCTGTGGGGTTGAGGAGAGGAATTATTTCCCCTTCTCCTCATTTTCAGAATCAGAGAGTGTGTCTTGTAGTTCAACCTTGTTACTCTTGGCAGAGTAATTGGAACTTCTTATGGCTTTGCTTCATTGTGATGGGTAGCTATTTTGTCAAGACAGACCTAAAGATGCCAGACCAGTCTCTGAGAACTTGAGAGGCTATAGGTGCAGATTCTAGTCCTTTTCAACTAAAACAGATGTGCTGGTGACCAGCACCAACAGCAGCAGTTTTCTTTGACAGAGCTCTCACAATATATTATGATAGCAAGCAAGTACCCGTTTTGAAGAGAGTCTGTTTCTTCAGATAGCCGGGTCTCAGAGTACAGGGGAGGAAGAGGTTAGCCTTGTGTTGAATCTTCTCCTCCCCCAGCTCCACCGGCAGCAACCGGAGGTGGAGAGGGAGATCCCAGCACCACACAGTCCCTTGAGATGGCCAATACTCAAGCCGGTAGATTCTGGTTTTCTGACTGTGGTGGCTGAGACTCCAAGACCATTTTTTGCTGTCAGCCAGCCCCGCCCTCAGGGAAACGTCACAATGGTGAGCCGGCTGCTGTGAGTGATTAATTCCCAGAGCTTTATTCCAAGTTCATGAAAATTAAGATCAATCAGATCAGGGAGTTTGCGACTGGATTAGGGTATTTGATTAGGAAACTTGCTCCGTTTCCTCCCCTCCCCCCAGGTGTGGGGCCGGTCACTCAGGTGCCACAAACTTCCTCCTTTATATTTGTTAATGCACCATGATATTCCTTTGGAGTTAAATAAAAATTAGCGGGGGGTAATGTTCGCCCACACTGGGAGCTTTGTCCTACCGTGGGAACCACATGCAGTCCTGCAGCGTGAGGTGACTCTCAGGAGCGTCTCGGAGTCACTCTCTAGTTTCTTAATCTCTGTTTTTCTAGAATCTTTGAAGACTACTTTCTCTCAATCTACTTTCACAATGCTTTCTGAACATTTAAGCAGGCTCCAAGTCATTTCTCGGAGATTAAAACTCTTCCAGTTAGGATTTTCTTTGTGGGCATGAAATGAGTTAGAAGTCTACAGGTGAAAACCTGGGAGAGAAAATCAGAAGTTTGGCAACTCTTTGTCAAGCATTTAAGATTCTACTGTTCACTCTTCCCTTGTAAATGGAAAGATGATAGAGTCATAAAAAGGTAGGAGCTGGAAGAGGACTCAGACAGAATCTCATCCAGCGGCTTGGGGTGTGTTTTGGCCTTTAGGTAAGACACCTCATCACCTGCCTTTGGGAGAAGTGAGTGAGAGCTGGAGGGAAGGGCAGAAGTTCTTTCCCCAGGAGTCCCCAGGCAGATATTTCTTTGGGGATTTCAAGGTAAGAATGCTGAGAGAGAGAAAGTTTCCTACAAGCCATCTTTGCTTCTGCTTCTTCATGCTTTCATCACTCCTGCTTCCTGACTTTACCTCCACCCAAGAGCCACCTGATGCTCTCCATCCCTGCCTCCTACTGGGTCCAAGACTGGCCCCCACAGTACCCCTCTTCTTTCCAATGCTCCTGCTCTTTGCGTCGGGTCAGCACACACTCCCGGGAGGCCCCGTTCAGAGCCCCACTGCACGACCATGGGAATGCAGGGGTCCCTCACGCATCTTTGCTTCTGCAAGTGTCAGAGAGCCCAGCCTCGAGTGCCAGCTCAATAAATATTTGTTAGTTGGAATTAAAATGTGGGACTTTTAATGGAACTTTGGGGTTCTGTTTGCAGCTCTTTCTCTTATTTATATTTTGGGTATCATCACGTCTACCAGCAGGAAGAAGCAAATAAAGTGACTTGAGAGTCACTCATTCATATAGTAAGAGTTGAATTTTCACCAGCTTACTAAATGCCCCAAAGTAGTGCCCCATGGGAGATAAAATACCAAAGTTCAGGGGTATTGGGGCATCCTGATTTCACAGACTAATGAGATTAAAAGTTATACCTATGCTGCTCTCAGTTTTGGAGTTTTAGCTGTTTTTGTCTTTTTTCTTTAAGAGAGATGAACAGTGAGAGAGAGAGAGAGAGAGAGAGAGAATCAATTATATTTAGTTTTTCATGTGGCTTTCATTGCTCAGACACTTCATTGTGTATATGGTGCTGGGGTTTGAACCCATGTACTTGTGTATGCCAGGCAAGCACCGTAACCACTGAACCACTGCTCCAGCCCCACTTTTTGTCTTTTAAGGGTTAAACCCCTACCAGTCTATTGAGATGTCCCATGGGGGCTGCCAGGGATCCCTGCACTGGTGTTTGTGGAAGCTGGTTCAGCCTGCAAGGGGCAAAGAGATAGATTATTCGCTGGGATTCATGAAACTTGTCCAGAAGTCAGCTCTATTAGCATGGCTGGAGCCAGTTCCCAACCCCTTTCCATCCTCTGACAAACATTTCCAATGGTTCAGAGAATCGAGTTCATTTCCCTGGAATTACTTCCTTTTCATTATTTTAATGTCAACCTCATCTTGGTTTCTCACTCACATCCTGACTAGCAATGAAGGAGAAAATATTGACCATTACCCAGGAAGCTGCGTCAAGTTGTCTCTCATGGGCATCAAACACTTGGTTTTTGGATGAGGTCAATAGATCAAAAAACTCTTCCAGTTTCTAGATATTTTGTTGCCTAGAAATAAATGATGAAACTTTAGCTCATGGACAGATTCTGTGCCTGCACAGAGCCCCCGGTAACCACTTTTTACATGACTGTGCCTTCTCCCCAGGCTGGCGCAGGCATCCTTGATTCAGCTTCCTGGCCTCCCTGCCCCGACTGCCCCAGCCACTAGAGGGCCTCAGTCCAGACACATGGAATTGTCAGTGCCTGGGAGTTTATGGCCCTAGGGACAGCCTCCTTAGTCAATGACTGACAGGCATGGCCTGTGAAGGTCTGTTACCTGCCTGGGGCTGAGACAGGGACACACTCCAGCATGATTTATACTCTGGAATTTCCTTGTAGGGTCAGGCAGAAGCAACTCTCCCTGGGGCTTTACCTGAAATTGCACCTTTGCTCAGCTTCTTGGCTTCTTTTTCCTCCTGTTCTGCCTTCTCCATTTCCTTACCTGTTTCTCCTGGGAGTCTTTCTTTCCTTCTTTTTTTATTTTTATTTCGTGTGTGTGTGGTCCTGAGAACTGAACACAGGACCTTACGAATGCTAAGACTGGGAGCACTATTTAATAAATCCCAAAATCTTGAGTCCTTGTCTCAGGCCTGTTTCTGGGGAACCTGGCCCCAGACAAATACTATTACATTGAATTCTCACAGCCACCCTGTGGCAACTGAATTAAAATAAATTGCTTTCATTATTTGTGTGTACATTTTTTTTAAATGAGATGTCTAACTGTCAAGTGCTTTCCTTAGGGCCACACAACTAGTAAGGTGCAGAATTGAGACTTAAATCTGGAATCCCTGACTTCAAATCCCAGACCTGGTTAATTTATTATTCTCTACTATAGAATCCCCTTCCCTACCATATGAAGGATGGTAGTTTAGTCCAATGAATATAAAGAAAATATCTACTCCATATCACACATTATGGACAAAATAATAAGCAAAATAGTTTTTTAAGAATTAATTTATGAATATATAATTATAAACCCAATAAAAACTATATAAAGCTATATTATATATGCCAGGTTTCTATTGTGTAATGTGGGGGTGTGTGTCTGGGAGGGTATCCGGAAGAAATTTTGGTTTGGGAAAAGACAGGTTTGCATGAAAAACAAACAACTCACTCCTGTCTGCTTGAAATACAGTGGCACACAGTTGAATGAAATTGAATTTAATTATATATTTTCTGTTGAGGTGAGTTTAGTTTTGTAAGCTTCCTGTGGTTTGGAGCTGTGGTTTCGTAGCTTGCTCTCACTAGCTGTCAACAACATGTAAGAAGTCTATCCACGCACAGCTCACTGCCTCCCTTGCACAAGCCCCAAGACCTTGGCAAGCCTCCTCAGTGCCAATCAGCTGCCCCTAGTAATGTAAAAAGTGGTGGCAGTGATTGCTTTTTAACACAGTCCCTCATTAAAATCTGTGCTTGGTCCTAGATCACAGATTCTGGATCCTAGTGGGGAGTTCCAAGGGCAGAGGCAATGAATGCACACAGCTTGTCAATGACACTATCAGAAGATGGGATTCCCTGCTAGACATTTCTAGAGGAAATTTGGGCCATTTATCACACAAACATTTCTTCACTCATTCCCAAGCTCTCATATTCTTTCTTTATAATAAAAGAGATATTAATAAGCACAACTTTTTGAAAATTTTTTTCTTTCTCCAGTATGTAATCACAAAATAAAGAGCGGCTAGAATCTGAGCTGTCACTGAATAGTCCCATTTTAGGTGACAAGGGACAGTCTAAGAGGCATAAGAACATTCCCTGCCCTTAAGAGAATCTGACTTAATTATTATCAGGAATGGTTATGACAATTCTTGTATTCATCTGTGAGCTGCTATTTTATAGTTGGCAAAGAATTTTCAACTTTATTAACTCATTTTCCCCACAATCCCTTCCTTGGAGTGGAAACTCAGCAGTTTTTTCTCACTGACTCACCATCAATAAAGAGAAAACTGGCTTTGCTACTACTGATCCAATCAAAGTTTCTAGGGTTGTCACCTGTGAATGACTCAGACCCCAAATTACATTTTAAAAACTCAATCTATCTGTCTATCTTCAAAGGTTGTGAAGTTAGAATCCGGAAAGGCCTAACCAGCATCAGTAGCTACCAATTCCCCAAGGTCTACTTTAATGAACAGCTGGTAGAATCATATTTCTAGCTACAGAAATGTCCACGTATAGCGGAACCTCAAAAGTAAGTCAGGGTTGGAAGATTTTTTTCTTTAAAGAGAGAAGGACAGTGAGAGAGAGAGAGAGAGAGAAGCAATTTTTATTGATTTTTTCACATGGTTTTCGTTGCTCCGACACTTAGTTGTGTACATGTGTGCTGGGGTTTGAACCCGTGTACTTGCGCATGCCAGGCAAGCGCCGTAACCTCAGAGCCACCACTCCAGACCCAAGGTTGGAAGATTTTTGCTTGACAAATACTAGGTAGTATAAGATGGTTTGTTTGTTGTTGTTGTTGTTTATTGTGTCCTAACTAAACTCTCACAATACTAATGAGAATGGTTTAGATTTATTGAGTCCCTACTACGTGCTGGGAACTTGGATAATGGGGCCCAGGCCTTCAAGCAGTTTGTAATCAAGTTGGGAAGATCCATGCAGGCTAACTGGTTGATGATAAGAATGGAAAAGTTGTTTATTAGGCAGAGATGTTGACATCTCCTGGCACAGCCAGAGATGACTTAGGAATGATCTAAAGATCTTAAATTAGAAACTGTATTTACATATGTGGAGTGGTATGGGAAGAATGCTCCAGGCAGGGCTATCGAAAAGAACTAGTGTTTAGGTAAATGTAGGGGTTTGAGTCATATTTAGAAGACAACGAAGAGGCTGGTAGTGGGGGTGCATGCCTGTACTCCCTGCAGTTTGGGAGACTGAGGCAGGAGGATTGTGAGTTCAAAGCCAGCCTCAGCAACTGAGAGAAACCCTAAGCAATTTAGTGACACCCTGCTTCAAAATAAAAAATAAAAAGGACTGGTGGTGTGGCTCAATGGTTAAGTGCCCCTGGGTTCACTTCCTAGTACAAAAAACAAAATAAAAAGACATGAAGAGAATAAAACGACTGGAGTGAAATTAGAGGAGGCAGAAACATAAACCTAGAAATCTACGATAAGCCTGAATACCAAACCAGGATACTGGTGATAGCTACTATATATCGAATGGTGATTAAACATGGCAAATATAACAGCAATAGTGGATGATGTCATCATTAAATGACTAATATTTCTCTGATCTTGCAGTAGGTAGTTAATGTTCTTTCTCTTTGATTCACTCTAATTCAGAAAGTAGTCATTGCCCGTTATCATCCTCACAGGAGTCCAATAGGATAGTTGTTATTACTTCCATTTTAGAAAGAGAATACTGAGGTCCAACAGGACTCAGTAACTTATGGAAAGTCACACAACTAATTAGAGGTGGAGCCATAGTTTGGCTCCATATCTGTTAGACAGAGTCTGCAGTGTTTCTCCATGCTACCCAGTGGACTGCTGAGTCATTACAGAAGTAGGCATGTTTTAATCAACTTTTTGGTTGCTGTGACCCAAGGACCTGGCAAGAACAATTTTAGGAGGAAAAGTTTATTTAGGGGCTCAGGATTTCAGAGGGCTTAGTTCATAGAGGGCCGGCTCCATTCCTCAGGGCTCCAGGTGAGGCTGAAATCATGGCAGAGGAGTGTGGAAGAGAGTGTGGAGAGCAGGTGAAGGCATGGCTTCAGGAAATAGAGTGAGACTCCACTCACCAGATAGGAAATGCATACCCAAAGGCACGCCCCCAAGGACCGCCTTCTCCAGCTGCACCCTACAGCCTACAGTTGCTACCCAATTAGTCCCTATCAGAGGATCAACTCACTGGTTGGGTTAAGGCTCTTATAACCCGATCATTTCACCTCTCAGTCTTTTTGCATTGTCTCACATACTGGGCTTTTGGGGAACACCTTTTCATCTAAACCATAACAGGGCACACAGAAGTTGTTTGGACAGGGGAGGACATCATAATAGACAGGATTGTGGAGGCCTGGCAACAACCGCAATAGGCCAAACACTGCAGTGGTGGCTTGTGGTGTGAGGAGAAAAATGAGAAAGGCGTTTGTGATGAAAGTCAAGGATGGAGGGAAGGCAAAGATGAATTCCAAACACATAATGAGGGAATGAGAATATTCAGGACTTTGAGGTAGAGTCAAAGGCAGGAGTCAGAGATTCTCACCTTGTGACTGTGACAGTGAAGACTGTTTCCTTAAATGTGCTAGAATATGTACATCTGAAAGATGGAGTCCTTTGGATTGGTTACATTAGGAGACTCTCGCCTTGTTCTGTTAACACCGCCACTGCTCGAAAGTATTGCAGACTCCTCCTCAGGACTGCCTCCAGCCACATGAGAAGAGGTCTCCTGACCTTAGCCACCATGTTATTCTACCAGGTTTTCTAAGCTTGACTCCAACTCACTTATGTGTTTGTGTGTGTGTGTGTGTGTGTGTGTGTGTGTGGTGTTTTAAGAGAGAGGGACAGTGAGAGAGATAGAGAATCAATTTTTATTTAGTTTTCCATGTGGCTTTCATTGCTCTGATACTTTGTTGTGTACGTGGTGCTGGGGTTCAAACCTGTGTCGTCATGCATGCCAGGCAAGCGCCGCAACCCCTGAGCCACCGCTCCAGTCCCAAACTCACTGGTTTTTAAAAGTAAAAACTGTTTAGGGACAAAGCATGGCCACTCCTGAGGGTATGCTTAGGTTGTTATCACTTCAGAGGGACAGGAAGGTCTAGGTTTGAACCCTGACTCAACCAGTTCCTTGGCTGAGTTATTGAAAGGCCCCCCCCACTTCAGGTCCTTGGGCTATAAAATGTATATTATGATTCCTTCCCCAGAGTGTTGTAGTTTTAATCAGGATGCTTTCAGCAGCAAAAATAGGGAAGTCAACTCCAAATCACTTTAAACAATGTGGAAATTTATTTGCTTACATAGGGACAAGTCCAGAGGTCAAATGAGTCCGGGCAGAATTTGGCTGGGGCTCAAACTTCAGCTCTCTGCCAAGATTTTGGTTCTTTCCCCTTCTGATTTCCAGTTTTGTTATCAGTCTGGTTCCCTTGGCATTTCTAAAGTCGTTAATAGCAACTAGAGCAACATACCTTCTTCCTCATTTCTAGTCCTCTTTCCCAGAGTTGAATTTATATTGGGACCATCTGTTGGGACCATCTTAGGACAGACGCCCATCCACTGACCAGTGCTCAGCAGCGATGTCCCATGTGTGAATTGGCTTAGCTCGGGGTAGACTGGGTGTTAAGGAGAACTTAGTAGTATAATTCATGGGTATTATTTGGTCCATAACTAACACTCAATAAAAGTTATTTTTCATAACAATAAAGAGAGTATTCTTTGGGTAAATTACATGTGCATGCCTAACTATATAGGGAATGTCCTCTCCTTAATGAGTATCTTTACTCCTTTTGATCCAGGGCTATACTCTCACTTCCCATCAGAAAAGGCCAGAGGGCCGTGCATAATCTGAGATGGTAGACTGGAGCTTATTTAGTGCATAAAAAAATTCTCATTTTTTCCCTTCTCTTCAAGATTTTATTTTTTTTCATTCTTTTTTTATTAGAAGTATATAGAGATACACTTGAGGGGAAAACATTATCAAACCAACAGTAATCAATGTATATATACTTTATTATCCAGGGGTAATGCCAAAGCATGGATGACCACCTTGGGTTTCACCTGTTGGGGGAACCATCCCTGAAGCCGATGTCATTCCTCCAAGAGATACCCATCTAATGCATGAGTTCTTCTGGGGGAAAAAATTCTCATTTTTAATGAAAGCAGAAATTGAGACATATGACCAGGCATGGAATGTTGAGTAGGCGCTGGGAATGAGGAGGAATCAGGAATCAGGAGAGGAGGCACCAAAATCATACTGATTTCGTTTTCTCCATTCCCTCCAGCTCTGCTCCTGGTGCTGTTTCTGTCTTCACGTTGACTCATCAGGGCAAGGTACTGAGGTGGTATTGGTGGTTCTTATCCGCAATTAGAGGGAAGTTTTAAACAACTCATCCATCCAGGAACATTTAGGAGCCATTTCATCTTTATGTACTTGGCAACTAGCTGGGAAAGACCGGAACTGAAGCTTTCATACCTATTTAGCACCTGGTTAAGCATCACTTGGCACCTGCCAAATGGGTCTCTACCATTTAGGGGGAATTTGCACTGATTACTGTACTAATTAAGCAGAAGTCATTGCTATTCACAATCATTAGGCTAAATCGGTTTCTGGGGAAAAGTCTTGATAAGCAGCTGCCCGGTCGAAGTGGATTTGAAGGCGGCCCATGCACACAGCTCACACTCCCAGCAGTTGCTCTGCCACTGTCAACAAGTACAACCTGGATTCTTCTGACCAGGTCTTTAATGTGACAGTCTCAAAACTAAGTGACATGGGTTGAGGAGTCTTAAAAAGTGAGACGCTCAAACTTAATTCAGGTAAATGATGCTAAGTACCAACCACAAAGGGCATATCCATCAGTGAGTAGATATTCCACACATGCCCTGGCTTGTAGTTTTCTCCTTTTTCATTTATTTGCCTGTCCTGGATCTTATCCCTGCCCCAGTGACCTTCAAAATTGCCCTTTAGGTTACTGGCAGCATTTTATAGACACATATTGTACCTGGGATGTGGTAGACTCTCTGAATTTTGGTACTTAGGATTTATGGAAACTTTTGCTGGAAAATCTGTGTGTGGGGGGTGCAAAATGTGTGTGGGGAGGTGGGGCATATAGCAATAGCCTTGAGGTCCAAGATGTTGGGAATGCTTATGAGCATCTGACGACTTTTCCTGGGCAAGAGATTCTCATTAGAGACCAAGAATCTCTCAAATAGCATCAGACACTTTGCCTGAAGACAAGTAGTTTTGAATCAGGCAAAAACTGCTTCTGAAGACTTATTCTCCTATCTTTTTTAATAACACAGCTATTGAGTTTTATAGAATTTTGTGTTGGAAGTTAGAGAAATGACAAACTGGATGCACATTGTGAAAAATATAATGTGGCATAGAACCTTATCTATATTTGGGTACAAAATTTACTACTTTGAGATAAGCTTAGGACATTGTACAGGCTATTTCTGAGATGCTAATGTACATCATGAGGTCAGTAAATTTTCCTAACATTGTGTGTGCCAGGTACATTTCTGTTTTCGCAAGAATTTCCTGGAACCCTGAGGGAGGTAATTTCTTTTGGGGGAGGAGGTAGATAGCTCCACATTATTAAATATTGTGATGATGTTTGGGGGCAATTGCATCTAACTTTCTGGAAGGTTGGAGAAAAGGAATTCAATTTGAAGCCAATGGAAAATTTCAAACATGGGTGCAATCCCATATAGCAAATGCCACAGTAATGAACATCTCCACATCCCAGTGATTCCCAGTGGCCCATTTGTATCAGCAGTATTCAATGAGGAAAAACTGCCCTAAATAAAAGTGTGAATAATCCCTTGAAGGCTATTCTAATGGGAAATTATTGCCCAAAATCTTGAGCGGGCAGGGCTGAGAGTGATGCAGACATACTATTTTGGAGAGCAGCTTTTGAAGGATCGTCTCCAAGGGGATTATTTGATAGTTTAATGGGGAGGGATAACCTGAAAGAGAGAGGACCATGAGCACGTGAGCCTTTTCAGAAACACTGAGAAAGCTTGACATTTAATGAAGCTCCAATCATCTTATTTTTCAAATTGAAGGGAAGGGTGATTTGGGAATGCAGGAGAATTAAATACCACTATGCTAGGGGCTCCTTTCCTATTAGTGCAGCGCCTGGTGCCTGCTGGATGTGCATTAGGTATCTGTTGCTCATCTAACTTGAGAATGGACACAAGGTGTTCTATAAATAGTCAAGTGCTACACAAAAGTTAGATACCATAGCCAAGTGTGTTAATGATTTATCAGATTCATTTCCAGAGAGGAGAAGGGATGGAATGTGGGTGGAGCTGATGCTGAAAACAGGCCCGGGCACAGAGATGGGAAGAGAGGAAAGCTGAAGACTTCTCCTCTCCTTGTTTAGATGATGCTGCCTCTTGATTTTGAAAAGGGGAAACAGTTTTATTTTTTGAGTAGCCCTTTAGTTGGAGTCTGGTATTGCCTAAACTTCTTCTGTGACCAATCCAAAGAGCCATTGCAGTCTTGGTTTTTGTTTGTTTGTTTGTTTGTTTTATTTTTATTTTTGTTTTGTTTTGTTTTCTGTGGTGTGAAAGACACACATAGATGGTCTGGGAACTCATTTTCTCCTGTTTCTGGCACCTTCATAGAGTGCTGACTCACAGTTCTGAGTCAGCTCAGTGGAGAAGCAGGGCACAGGGATTTGAAGGTCCCACCCCTGACAAGGCTGTTGGACACCAGGAAGCTCCCATTATTCTATAGTCACAAGGCTGTTCCCTGACCCTGTAATGTGAGGCAGCTCTCAGGAGGGCCTGTTAACAGGAAGCTTGCCTGTCTGTGCTTGCTCTGAGCTATGAGGTGGCGAGAGATCCACAGATTACACGAGCCCCACTGTTTCTCTGCTTGTCTGTTTCCCTCTGTAAATCCACTTGACATCTATGTGTCTACAGGATCCCTCTGATCCTTGGAATTGAGGTTCTTTTTTGAAATGAGGTTCAAGTTTTCTAGGCACCTGAAATGGCAGAGGGGCAATTCCCCTGCCATGAGGGATTAATAATGAAGAGAGCTTTTCCCTTGGAATAGACAGACATGGAGGGTTAGCAGAAAGGGTGGGAAGAAAAGCAGATGAAACTTTCTTAATGCTGGAAAGAAGCCCCATTCTAGCCTGTCCCTTGGCAGGGAGGCTGTTGACTGTATCTGATACTTTCCCTTCCCACTTCCAGAAGCTTCTTATAGCTATCAGGCTGCTCAGAGCTGGCTTGTTTTCTGCTTATTGCCAGGGAAAATAGAGATGGGGTTGCTGGGGGAAGAAAGATTCTCTCTGGCTCCTAAATGCAGACGTAATAAGAGATGTCCCTGGAGGCGAAGGGCAGGCTGGTGGAGTGGTGTGTTGACCAGCACAGGAAGAGCTGTGGACAGAGGCTGGAGAACCGCAATGTCTGTTTCTTTTGCAAAGTGCCCTGGAGAGCCTGCCTGAGGCCTGTGGGCACATAGGCTTCCCTGCCTTCTGCTGGGGAAGTTCCTTGCTCTGGTACAGCTGTATTGTCTCAGAGGGATTTTCTAAAGTAACTACAGAAGGAATTGATTCATTTTACTGCTGAAATGCAGCCTTCCTACAGATAGAAGGTGGCAGCTGGTCTGTTCAAGTTGTAGAAAAACTCCCCACCATTTCCGATCCAAGGAAGTGGAGAGGTGGCTCAGCCACTTGAGTTGGGATGGGTCAGGTATGGGTTGAACGCGTTGGTCTTCAGTAGCTCAGTAAGAGGATCCTTCTCCCTGGGCTTGGCCCCTTGTCTACACAGCGCAGTGGTTTGGATCTCAGCAGTCAAACACTCCTGGATTCAAATTTTCCTTTCTTACTAACTATATGCACTTGATTAGGTACTTAAACTCTTTTTCATTTATTTTGATTTTTTTTTAATGAGCACCTTTAAAAATCCCTGCATCTTTATATACATGTGAGACAGATTTGACCCCATTTATGTCCTGGATGTGTGAAAGAAGCCAAAGTTACAGATGGTATGGAGGTGGCTTGATTTTCCTCTCTAGTCATTTAATTTGGAAAGTTGGACCCAAGGTGGCCCATAGTGTTCTATGAAAATGCTGTTTTGTCTTTCCTCAAAAGGAGTCTGGAGCTGGGGGCAGTGGTGCACACCCATAATCCCATTGGCGCAAAGGCTGAGGCAAGAGGATGGCGAGTTCAAAGCCAGCCTCAGCAACTTAGTGAGACCCTGTTTCAAAATAAGAAATAGAATGGTCTGGGGATGTGACTCAGTGGTTGAGCACCCCTGAGTTCAATCCCTGGTACAAAAATAAATAAACAAATAAATAAATAAGAGTCTGGAAGCAGCTAGTTACTGTGCCTAGAACAGTGGAGGAGCTGTCACCTGAGAAAGGCCCCAAAATAAATAGCACCATGAAAGGAGAGCAGGTTCACACAAAACATTAAAGCACTCTTGGTTTCTATCAACTGATGACCTATCAGGAAACTGGATCAGGTTTCCTGTTCCTTGGTCTCCAAATCAGCTTACCCTCTTCAAATAGAAATAAAGGGCTGCTCTGGACACTGGAAGGTAGCTCTTTAAACCTCTACTCATCCATGCCTGCCTTTCCAGGGCAGTGGTTTGTGGAGCTGTTTGCTTGTTGGCACTGTCCTCCTGCCATGTCCCCTCCTAGGCAGCCAGGTGCCATGGTTGCAGTGTGCCAAGGTTCCAGCCACACTCCAAATCACAGTTACAGTCATGTTCCTCATAACCATGCTTGGGTCAACAGTGGACTGCTTATCTGATGGGGGGGGTGTCCCATAAGATTAGATCTCCTAGTGATGTCCTAGCTGTCTTAATTTCTGTCAGTACATTCTGTGATGTTGACACAATAAATTGGCTAATGATGCATTGTTCAGAATGTGTGTCCATTGTTAAATGATGCATGATTGTACTTCCAGTTAACAGTGTTAACAGTGACAGTTAAACACAGTCCTCTCTTCTTCCTCCTGAAACCTCATGAAAATGACTGCCAAGGAATAAAGCCAAAGGACAGAAGAGGTGTGGGAAATTATGAAAGCAGTCCAGACACTTTTGGAGGATGGGAAGCAGATGAAGGAGTGGCTACTGACTCAGAGGGGAAGCTACAACTTCAGTGTTCACAGGGAGAAGCAAGCTGATGGTCTGTGAGGTCCCAAGGGTGGGCTTGGCACATGGGCCCAGGTCAGGGCTTTGTTTGAATTCTGTCTAGGTTCAGTTAGAACCCAGGTCCCTCCCTGACCCCTGCAGAGGTGGTACTCCTCCTCTCTGTTTAGGAACTGGACCTGGAGAGGCTAGGGTCAGGGCATGAGGACACCATACGGCAGAAGTGGGGGAGGAAACATAGGCTGGCTATGGGGGTTCAGAGTATGGGGCCTCCACCTACCCTCTGCTGCTCAAATTCTTGCATCCACGGCCTGAGCCCTGGAGAAGATGGAATAGAAAATGTTTACAGATCTTGGTGTTTGAGGACACCCCCCGCCACTTAAACCTTAGAAATTGATACACCATGCTGAGGCATTCTGAACTTCTCATTTATCTAGTTAAAAATTATCAGGAATTTAATTTGTCTGAGCTCAACTCAAATCGCAAACTGTTTCTCTCCCATGGTAGGCAGAGACTGAAATATTGCTCCAATTTTTCAGCCTTAGCTGAGCTATGTAGAGTCTGCCCTGCTCATGCATGGTTCAGGAGACAGCCAGAGATCAGGTGGGAGTTATTCACAGAATGTAGAGCTTTCCCTTTCTGGTGCTCTCCTTTTTGGATAAAGCATTGCACAATTTTGCTGTTGCCCAGTACTCAAAATATTCAAGCTGGTAAGCCTGTAGGTGTCTGTTAGAATGTTTACCCTCTGGGCTAGAGCAGTGGCTCAGTGGTAGAGCACTTGCCTGGCATGTGCAAAGACCCAGGTTCGAACCCCAGCACACATATACAACTAAGTGTTGGAAAAACAAAAACCAGATATAAAAATAAAAATTGACCCCCTTGTTCTCTCTCTCTCTTTTAAAAAAAAGATTTCCCTCTGCTTGGAGCTGAAATGGGACTTGTTTTTAGGCTAGAGGCTGTAAAAGAAAAAGAAATGACCCAGTGCTTTCAAACATCAATTTGTCTTCAATCGCCAGATACCTTAGGTCATTCTTCAATGTGTTTAGGAAGTTTTTTTTCTTTTCTTTTCTTTTTTAAAGTTCAGGATTATAGTAGTTTGATGGGATGGAAGGTTTGGTCTGCTAAGAGTCGTTTGCAGCTAATTTTTGGTAGCCATTATTTTTTGGTAACTTATATTTTTCATTACTTTTCTTCATCTCCTAAATGTGAAAAATCAGTCAAGGATCAGCAAAAGTTTGAGAAAAGCATCCAATATAAAAGACAAGGAAATAAAACAAAATTTTAAAATGGGGGAAAGTTTGGGAGGGGGATGCTCAGATGAAATAGTGATACTGTCAAAACAGAAAAATGTACCAAAAAATCAACCTTCCACAATAATATTTGCAGAAATGCAATAAATATTCTATCTATATATCAAAAGCAGACTACTATTTAAAAAACAGTTTGGAGGACAGGAAATTAAATTATAAATTAAAAATAGGATTACACAAATACTAAATAGTGGGAAAAAATCTACAAGAAAGTAAATGATAGACATGGACAATAAGAAAGAAAATATAAGAATCATTCTAAGAGGGCTAACATCTGACTAACTAAAAATCTGGAAAGGGAGGGTAGAGAAACAGGAGAAGATATTATCAAAGAACCCGAGAATGTATCCCTGAGCTAGCACCATATCTAGAATCTAGATCAGGGTTGGTGAACTACAACGTATGTGCCTGTTTTGTAAATAAAGTTTAGTGGAATGCAACCGTACTAATTTGTCCTATATGGTCCATAGCTGCTGTTCTAGAGTGATAGGGTTGAAAAGTTAAGATATAGACCATATGGCCCAGGAAGCCTAAAATATTTACTATCTGATTCTTTTTTTTTTTTTTTAGATTTACAGTCTTTTTTTTAATTAGAAGTATATAGAGATACAATTGAGGGGGAAACATTATCAAACCAACAGTAATCAATGTGTATATACTTTGTTATCCAGGGGTAATGCCAAAACATGGATGACCACCTTGGGTTTCACCTGTTGCAGTTTCCCCCAGAAGAACTCATGTGTTAAATGGGTATCTCAGGGAGGAAAAACAGCTGATTCCTTGTCTGAATGACGAGATTGACCAACCATGAATACAAGAAAAACTGTGAGTTTTCAATATACCAGGAATAAAGAGAACATCCTGAGATTCCAGAGAGAAAAAAGAGTCACATAGAAAGGATCAGAAATCAGAAGGGGGGGTTGAACCTCTCAAAACCAATTGTGGAGGTTACAGAGAAGTGGAGAGACACCTTCAGGATTCTGCAGGAAAAAAACATATTTCAATCTGGAACTTAATCCAGTGTAAGGATAGAATAAAGGGGTTTTTAAACAGCCACATGTCAAAAATTACACTTTCAATCTTCTGCAGAGGATATAGTACAACACAATAAGGGACTAAACCAAGAAAAAGGACAATGTGAAGGCCAGTGTGCAGGATGTGGTAGCAGGTCCTTAGGACGCTGGCTGGGCTCCAGGCTCGGAGAGCAGTGGGTCCAGCCTGGAGCAGGGCCAGGGAGGGTTGAGGGGTATGTGGTCACCAGGAAAAATTACATGGAACTGGTGCTTGTGTATGTGCTGAACCAAACAGAGGAGAGCACTGGCCATTGAGTGTCTGGGAACACTCGGAGTCAGTTATATAATAAACTAATCAGATCACAAAAAGTACAATTATCGCATGAAAACAAAATTATATGAGAAAGTGTAACTGCTGCACTGACTCAATAGTGAAGAATATTTACCTAATCTGCCCGGTGGCTGCAGTGGTTCCATGCTTGCTGGGTGATCTGAGAAGCACCTCATCCCTTTAGTCCTTACAGCCCTGGGGGACTTCAGCACTGGAGTGACTGAGCTCTGTTTGGTCTTTTAGCAGTTCTAACACTTTCTACCTACTACTCTATATTAGATTTCCTTCTATTGAATTATCTGGTATGCGTTTGTAGAGTCTGACTGTAAAGAAGTCAATTAAAAATCTCTAAAATTGATAAAGCAAGAAATAGCAGTAGTGGGCATTATGTTAGAAACATGGAAGTATCAGGGATTTAAAAAAAAAAAAAGGCATTGGAAAGAGTTGAAAGTCTGCCCTTGAGGAAATGAACTTGGTGGTGGGAGATAGAGGGATAATCAGGGGAATACTATTTTTGTTATATCTTTTGTAATATTATTTGACTTTAAACTAGGTGCTTATGTTATTTTGAAAAGACAAAAATAATTCACTGATACATTTGTTAACCTTAAAACCAGGATAGTCACCCAGTCTCATATTCCCACAGATGAGGGCTATGAGCAAGTCAAAGGCTTAGGTGGGTGCGGGATCCTCTGAGCTGACTAGGAGGGTGCTAGGAGGAGAGAGAAATTGCTCATTTGATATAGGTGGCTTGGACATATTGCTTCCATGGAGTGTTTTACTTGGAGCTCACAAAATAAATGTACCATGTTTCCTTTTCCTAAAGCATCTAGCAAAGAGCAGCAAGCCAGGTTTTTGGTTCTCATAGGTGGGTGAGATAGGCTGGGGAGCAAACACTCCATTATCCTCTGCCTTCAGTTTAAGGTGGAAAATATTCAGTGGTGACTCCTGGCTGGGCCATCTGGTCATTAGTCCAGGCAAACCCCACCATAAGCCAGCCTTAGCCCAAGTAGAAGGATCCTGTGTCCTTTCTCAGAAGGGGCCATGGTGGTGCTAAAGCAGCAGTTATAGCTGTAGACAAGGACACCTGGCAGGATTAAAGCAACATCACTTCAAAGTCAAGAGGCCTCTGTTAGAGGCTGTTGCCTCAGTTTCCCCAATGTGGTCTGGATCTTCTTTTATCGTTCACACAGTTCTACATTTTCCTGTGAGTACCAGAGGGGTCTTCTAAAAGTATCCTCTTTCCAAACACATACTTCTCTTCTTTCTTCTTTCCTCCTCTTTCTTTTTCCTGTAGCTCCAGATCCTCAACTTTCTCCCGACTCCTGGTTTTAAAACAAGTACCAGGAAAGTTTCCAAATATAGGCTACTCAATGGTTCTGTTTGTAGCCAGCCTTTAATAAAATTTCAAAGAATGGGGACATTAGAGTGAACCCTGCACCTTTGTTTTCCAGGGGTGCAGGGTACAATGGGAAGATCAGCACTCTAGAGTCACACACACACACACACACACACACACACTCATGCACGCGCGCGCGCACACACACACACATACACAGAGTTGCTCCTCAAATATTTCCTTTCAGTGCCTCTTTCCTACAGCATCGCTTTCCAACTCTGTTCTGTCACAGAATTATATCAGCACAGTGAGCAAAGACCTTGAGACACAAGAGCTGATGGAATAATTTATGGAAATATAATTTCTCTTGGCTCTTGTGATTTGTTCTGGAAAGGGGACAGGGCTTTATGTGCTACAGACTTTTCAAGGACCCTACTTAGGTTCTTAGGTCTTGAATTTTGCTTGAGAACTGGCAAGGGGTCTTATGAAACCCTTAGAGGAAACGTCTGCTTTCAGGCTTTCACTGGTTCTTGGTAAAACTAGAGGGGCCAGGGAGATGAAGAAGAGGAGATGGGTATTTTAAGAGACAGGTTGCTAGTTTTTTGGTTTTGAAAGGCAAGGCTTTGGTACAGTTTGACAAAGGATCCCCCGACTCTGTCCCAGCAGAACTGAGTTGCCTCATCTAATTCTGCCATCCCTAGACCAGAAGTGGCCAGAACTCCAGGGAGAGGGGAAAGGGGAGAACCAGCCCAAGCACCTGACAGGATGTTAGAGATTAGGAGGAGCGGTCTAAAATGGCATCTCTGTGGCAGGAATGGTCTAGACACCCAGTTTCCAAAGGGAATATTTCTCCAACCAGGGCTTTAAATCTCGTCTGCTATTGCCAAAAGATCAGCTTTGCACAGCTGCCTTGTGTTAGAGATGTTAGAGTGGCTAACAGAGGTAGGGGACAATGACCATGCTTGGTGAACAAGGACTAAGGCAGGAAAAGTGGCCAGAGTGGTGACACTTGTGCTGGGCTCTAGGGGAGCTGGTGACCATCCCTGTGAAATGGAAGCCCCTCTTCCACCTCCCTGCTCCCTGATCAGAGGCCTGGGGGAGGGAGAAGGCCTGCTGCTGCTTGTTCTGTCATTGCTCCAACAAGCCATTTATGGAATGCCTTCTCTGTGCCAGGCTCTGTCTGGGTCCTGGAGACACTGAAGGAACCCGTACTAAGACTCCCCAGAACATGAAGAATTGTTTGGCTGAAGACAATTAAGATACAGTGTAGCTCTTTGGCTTCCCTCTATTTTTGCCTGAAAGGAAGACACATTTTCAAAGACAAAAGGTCTTCCTATTCTTCTTCCCACACTAAGGAAACGCAAATTCTTTTACAATACTTCTCAACTCTGAGAGGGCACCAGAGGAATCTGAGAGCAACCTTACTCCTTCCTACCCTTTCTGGCCATTGGAAGCCTGGGATTGCTTTTACTTTGTCTTTTCACCCCTCTAACACATATCATTCTTTATTAGACACACTACACAAGCCAGACTTCTAAACTCTTGCCTTGAGAGAGTTTTTGCCACGTGGTGTGCATTGCCCTCATAGATAAACTTGCTTGTTTTTCTCTTATTAATCTCTTTTGTTACAGAAATCTGTCTAGACTATGAACATGAACATGGAAAAGACTATGAGCATTGAAAAAAAGAAACAAAACAAAACCCACTTATTTTTTTATCATCTTTGCACAAGAGTAAATCAAAGTCCTTGCACTCATTTATTTTTCTCAAATTGATTACAGTGCTTTTTTATCTTACCAGTCCCTTTAAAATGTACCCTTTCATCTAATTAACCCCACAGGCTAGACTCTGGACACCAGCCCTCAAAGGTGAGGTCACAGAAGCCAGAGATATCTTTGGTGGTCTCATCAATGATGACCGTTGAATCTTGGGTGCTATGTGACAGGCATTCTGTCAAGATTCTTATGTATCTAATTTACATGTGACAATGTAGGGGAAAAAACTAATTTTTTGTTCAACCCTCAGAAGTTCTTATCTGGAAAATATTCTTGTAAAAAAAAAGATAAATTAACAAGGAAAAGATAAGAAATGTTAATATGTATACTCCATATATACATACAGGAGAGACCCAGGGAAAGAGTAGTTTTTGAAAAGATAGCTTGAATTCTAACTTACATAGCATCTTCAACAAAGGACAGTAAGTTTTTAGAGAAGTGATAAAAAGAAAAAGACTGTTGGGGAAGTAATTTGTGGGAAGGCAAATAAATGGCAAATAAAGGTTAGTTAATAAAGTATATTAATGTTGATTCCCATGGTACCCACTCCAGGCAGATGAGGGTCTAAAGTTGTCTACGGTGGTTAACCTTTGTTTTTCCTTGTAGAAAGGGGTTAGGATATCTCCCGACTTTAGAAATCTATGTCCTATTTCTGGGCAAATAGCGGGAGTAGAGCCTCCCTACCTGTTTCTTCTTTTCTTCAGCTCAGCAATTCTTCATATTTTGGGGTGGTACATTCTGGTCTCCCACAATGATGCCTCTCCATCTGACTCCAAAGCCCTTTGGTGGACCATTTTACTGTTACTCAGATACAAGCACCTTAAAATCTTAATTAACTTTCTAATTTAAGTACTTCTGACCTAATTGGTAAAGGGTACTTTAGAATTTACATCTTTGCAGGTAAGGACCATTAAAAAAACGTTTTGTCCCAGGGAAATTTTTTGGTTGTCTTTTAGATCAGTATGACTAGGCTTAAATAGCATCTTGTTAAAATATTCAATTTCAAATGTTAAAATACACCCTTTTAAACTCTGATCTCTCATTGACCAGTCTCTAGAAAGTGCTTTCGGGGCTGGTACCAACCTTTAACATGTTAATACACAAGAGAATATATCTTCAAACACAGACAATGGAACTCTATCCCATTCCCCACAGAGTCTGCTGAAGGTCAGATGGGGGAGGTGGAATATGACATGGTCTAATAGTCTCATGAAAAATGTCCCCATGCTTATTAGGATATGACTAAGACCATCTCCAGGGACCATTGCAGAGAAATCCCTGGGAGAAAGAAAAATGCTAATTTCTTATTCCAATTACCAGTATGCTCTTTATTCAAATGAAATGCCCCCAGTGTGCCGGATGCTTTATGAGATCTATCAAAAACGTGCCCCAACTCTCAAGGGACTTCCATCAAGAAAAAATCTGACACAAGCTGGGGCTCTAGAGGGCCAGACAAATAATAGAAAGGAAAAAGAGAAGGACACTTGAACTTTTTTTTTCCTATTGCAGAATTCAAAGCGACTGAACCCTGGTCAGCCTTTCTTCTCCTTTATGGAGTCTCTTTCTGTGGATGGAGAAATAGAGTGGATGGAAAAGGAGTTTTACTTCCGTTATTTTAAGATGCACAAACCAACCATGAAATCAAGCTTTCAATTTTCAGTGCCTTGAAGATAAGTAAAAGCCATATAAGGCTCAAGATTTTATTATAGTCACTTTTCTATCATACCAAAGTATCTCAGAAATTTGTGAGGAAACCAACTCCTTTTGAGGAACTGTTTCGGCTCATTCTCTGCTATGGGAGATGAAGAATAGGGTGAAAGTAAGGTGTGATAAGTTCAGAGGATACTTGTTTGACCAAGGTCTGCTAGAAGGAGTTGTTTTACCTGCTGATTTTGTGATGGTGGTTTTAGCTCTTGCCTAGATACCTGTAGTAGGTTCAAGAAGAATTCCAAAATATGGCACCCTGACATATTCAATATTTAAAGCTGAAGGAATTCGAGGAAAAGCAGGTGCAGGAAGCACTCCGCAAACTTCCCCTGAAGCAGATCACAAGATGCTTATGTAACAGGAGCCCTCCCTGAGTTTGGAGGAAAGGACCCTTCAATCCAAAGATGGAGGTGCCAAGAGGAGTCTGTATGGATAGACAGAAATAAAATTGTTAGGAATACCAAGGTGCCATAAGAAAATCAAACATGTGCCCAGAAGTGGGTGAACAAGACAAACTTCACTTCTGCTGAAGGGTGCACACCCAAAGGGGAGCCTGTGAGCAAGCACACCTTCCCAAGGAGTCTGCTGAGATTTATCCCTAACCTGATGCAGCCCTGCCCTGCACTCTGATTGGTCTACACAGGTTGGCTAATATAAAATTGGGCAGGTATGGGAAAGGGCTACAGGTGTAAAGGGATATGTGTTAAGGAATTTAAATACAGCTTCTTTCTGGCCACATGGTTCCCTGACTTAAAAATGGTTTCAAGCTTAAGTTACAGTAAATATGCCTATGTTGATTTATAAACTTAACCTTGACAGAAAATAAAACATAAATCTCACACTGGTCTTGCCAGGTTTCCCCCCAACTTATCACCCTTCACTCAAAGTCCTTCTTCCTATCCCATTTTCCTATGGCTTCCACTCTTCATCAAACCTCATATAAACACACTCAGGTTTTGCCATTTCATCAGGTCTTTTTTGCAATGTACCATTTATATTAAACAAATTTGAGTGCTTTCTCTGTTTATCTGTCTTTTGTTACAGGTTTTCCAGGTGAGAACCTGGAAAAATAGAAGGAAAAGATATATTTTCCCCCCTATAGTTTCTGGTGACTGTAACAGATAATAACAGGTTGGTACCTTCATTGACCCCAGAAACTGCAGATGAGGTCTGGAATAACTACCAACAATCCAGCAGAAGGTAAGAATTCTTACTAGGTCAGCTTCCTGGATCTCTGTAGCTCCAGGTTGAGAGAGGCAAGAGAATTTCTGTTTGTTCCTTTTTAAATTTAGCAGGAGAAGAACATTTGCAAGAATTAGTTGCTCTGGATTATGACTTTTGTGAACTTGATTGGGGTTACCCATTAGTTATTAAAAGTAAAGATTTTTTTTCTCCCTTTGCACTGGTTTATGCGAATACAGCCAGGTTAGTTATAAATGCATCAGTTAATATTACATATTTTAGTAAGGCTACAAATAATGTAAAACCCCCATTAAAGGAGAAATTTTTTTAAAAGGGTAAAATTATGACTTTTATTCAAATATAGAATGAGCACATGCAGAAATTTTTATTTAACTCATAAATTAAAGCAGTAACCAGCAAGATATTACAATCAATTCAAAGAAAAGAAAGAAAGAAAGAAAGCATAGTCGTATATAGGTGATTAGGAATACTAAAATGAATTTGCTTAGTAGAGCAAAATTGTTGGCGAGCAGTTGCACCTCTGCCAGACGGAATTCATTTGCATGTTTATGGACAAGAATCGTTTGCATTGCTGGCAGTTACATATAATTGACACAGTTGTAAAATCTCAACAACACTGAAAGCTGCTGAGATCCCATAGAATCAGATAACCTGGAAGAATGTACTAGAAAATTCCTAGCTTTCCACTGAAGATAATTGGTCATTTTAAAGTTTTGAAAGTAGTCTTCCATTTATGCTACAGTGCCTTAAATCAGTAAGTCAATTTTCCTCATGTACCAGGAAGTCTGGGGATAGAATGACATTAAGACTCATAATAAGATATATTTCTATATCTATATGGTTTCTAGAACCTTTGTAATATTGAAGGTAAGAAGTGATTTTTTCATATGCTAACAGGATAAGTGATGGCTGGGCACTTTTAGATAGCCCCAGGATGGGGGCTGGTTGCACAGAGGACTAAGCTTGTGATTATAGGACTGGAACTTTCAGCAGGATGATCTTTCAGCAGGACTTCTGACCTCTGGAAACGAGAGTAAGGCTTGAGGTTGAATTGATTACCAGTGGCCCAGGATTTAAGCAATTATGCCTACATAAGGCCTCCATAAAACCCCAGATGGACAGGGTTTAGAGAGCTTCTGGATAGTGAATACATGCAGGCACCTGGAGGGTGATGTCCCTGAAAGAGGACATGGAAGCTCTGCTTCCCTCCCTTGTGTCTTGCTCTGTGCACCTCTGCATAGGCTGTCCATCTTATCCTGTGCGGTATCTTTTATAATAAGTGGGTAAGCATATGTAAAGTTTCCTTTGAGTACTTTGTGCAGGTCTAGCAAATCATTGGAGCCCAAGGTATATGTGTGTGGGGTGGCAGGTAGATCATGGGAACCCTGATTACAACCAGTCCATCAATAGTACAGGTCACAGTTGGGACTCGTTGTTGGCAGCTGAAGTAGGGGGCAGTTTTGTGGGACTAAGCCCTTATCCTGACATGATTTTCAGGTAGACAGTGTCACAATTGAATCAAATTATAGCACACTTAGCTGATGTCCACTGGAGAATATGGTGTAGAAATGCTGTGTTGAGTGAATGTATAAGAGTAGAATAAGAAAAGCATTTTTTCTCTATATCTCTGAAGCAGTCCAAGGCTGGTGCAGGGGCAATAGACCCAGTGGCACCAGACCCCATCTCTCTCTATGCTGCTTTTCATCCTAGGTTTCATTCCCCTGGCTACATGTTAGCTGTTATGCCTCCAGGCAGCTCTTTCTGAATTCCAGGCAGGAAGAAGGGTGAAGCACCCTAGTTCTTCTACTTTTTAGATTTTTTCTTTATATTTAGGAAGGGAAAACCTCCTCAGGAATCTCATGCCTATGCCTAACTGCAAAGGAGAATAGAAAGGTGAATATTCTGGCTGTTTGTCCTCTACGGTAGGAGAAAATGAAGAACAGGGGGAATCCAGTAGTTTTCAGGAAGTCAGTTTGTATTTGAGAGAGTATGCCAAATCCCTTATTTTAAGATGGGGGTTCTAAAAAGCAACTTCTTTACTTTGTACTGTAGATAAACTTTTATTTATGGTTTTAAAGACACTTAGATTAGATATGTGCAGCTAATTACACATATAATGATCAGGTTACAAAATGCCAAGCTTGACTATAAAAAGCCAAACTGTTACTGGGAGGATTATTAACCAAAGCTCCAGGTTCAGAAAATTCCTGACATGCAGAGTTGTTTGGAAAGAAAGGTATAGGAAGTTGAAATGATGCAGGGAAGAAATTTTTTCCTTCATTTTTATATTTTTAGGAGTAAAAATTGAATCTGAAAATATGACAGCTGGAAGCTCTGAGAATGTTGGTGGAATTTGTAGCAATGGGATATTTGAAGTGGTGTGTTTGATCCAGGAGGGTTATTCTCTTATGGCTTTACTTTTAGATTTTCCATTCTTTTTGATAGGGAAATAGGCCAAGGTATGTGGCTATGTGAGCTATATAGAAAGTGCTTAGGAAAATCTTACCTGCTCTTTGGAGTAGCTCCGCACTGGCTTTGGGAATGGAAAGACTCAATCCCATTTACATGTGTCAGTGCAATTTTCTACTTTCAAATTTCTATTCTTCATTCCTTAGCTCTGCTCTCTCTGAGTAGGTTAATGGTATGAAATGTTAGCTCCTCCTTGAGAACTAGTTTCAGTGTATTATCCTATTATCCCAAGACAATGCCTCAAATGACATTTGACATTTGGAGAGGTGTTACTGGATCCAAGTCTGTCTGCTCACCTCTCAAAAGCCAATACTTGGGATCCAAGAGTTGGTGGGAAAGCAATGAGGTTTATTCAAGGGCTGGCCCTCATTGGAGGGGGCTATTGTCTTCAAAGCCCAATCTTGGGAAACTCAGGTGTACAAAAAGACTTTTATAGAGAAGGAAAAGAGGTTCAGTGGGACAGGGTGCAGGAAGGTTATATACTGAGTGGAATCTTGGTCATGCAAGACACATAACCAGAATGGACCTTGACCTCCTGGCGCTAGTTACAATACATTACTTTACTGAAAATTAAACATCATAGCAATTTACATGCTCTTTGTTGATGGATGCACAACATTAAAGAATAAGAAGGGGTGTAACATATTCTGATGCTCTCTGAAGGTCACCAGATGTTCTGTGTTCTGTAAACATGAAGAGAGATTATTTAGCAGTTAGCATCTTAATCATTTAGGTGCAGCTTTTCTTTTGAATTTAGAATGCCAGGCAAAGGGAGAGGAAGCACTTCTGAAAAAGGAGAGTCATGGTTACAGGGAGAGTATAACTAGGACTTATTGGGTGTTTCTATTCAGGTGTCTAAAAGCAGTTACACATTTTATACCAATTAATACCTCCTCACTCAGGAAAGTGCTGAGGGTGTCCAGCTGAGACAGGGGAGGGGGGGAAAGTTAGGCAGTCAGAGCAGTAGGAATATTCAAGTCAATCAAGGGAAAACCAGTTCTTCTCCTTTAAGATCAATTTGATATCCCCAATGCTAATAAGGAGGGTCTGGAAAGAGGAGCCCAGATGCAGACACTCCCTTCTGCTAAGGAAGGAACCACATTCTTTCTATTGGCGCCTGAGGCATGAACCAAAGACTGGACCAGAACTCCCCTCACCCATGTCCTGTCCTAGGTACGGGGTAGGAAAGCAATGACCGATTGAGGAGAAGATGTCATATATAAAGGGCAAACCTAACTGCCTCTTCTTCTCTTTCCCCTTCTCCCTCTCTGGGAGAAGTCTGCTCTTTTCCCTATGCTTTACTATGGTCTCCTACATTCCTGTGCCTTTTCTTGTTTTAGTGTTGATTTCTCTGCTTTTTTCAAAGCCCTACCCCCTTTTCTGGCTTCCCAGTGAGAGGGTCTCTATAGCCTCTCAAAGTGAAATCGAGAGAACAGTCTCCTCAGGAAACAGACTCCCTATTTCTGGGAATTCCTGCTTTTTAGAAGCAAAACCAAAGCTTTACTTCAAAATCCACAGTCACAGCTAGTGGCAGAGTCCTGCAGGGATCTGAACTGCTGCAGCTCAAAGGCTGTGTGCTGATTAGCACCCTGAAGAGAGCAGGGAAAATATCCCTCAGGGCTTTTAACCTTCTATGTGGGGACCTAATCCAAATTGTCCATTTACATTTTGATGAATAATGTGGAGTTTCAGAACCCTTAGCTCTCAGTGCTAATGTTAAAAGGATATAGAAGAGTTGCTGATTGGAGAAGTCCCTGGGCTCCTCCTCCACAGCCACAGCCACAGAGAAGAACCCATGTAGGCCAAGGGTTGTCCCAAGGCACAAGCCAATGGGAAGTGAAAGAGTGTTCACAGAGAATAGCCAATCCTGACTATTCTCTTCTGAATGTGAATAGTGGAAAGAGCCCTGAATTCAAAACAGAAATTTGGTTCTAGTCTTGGTTTTGCTGCTTATAATATATGTGGATATTTCTATCAACTCTCTTGGTTTTACTTTAAAAAATTATTAAATTTATAATCTTCAAGATTATGTCCAGCTCCAAACACAAGATTCTGTAATATGCTGGAGGTTTTTATTCTCCGTGAATTATACCAGCAGAAGGAGTAAGGTATGTTTAGCAGAATAGGCCTTGAGAATGCAGTGCAGATATTGAATTAAGGAGTAGCAGTGCTTTGGAGTAGGCCTCAAAGAAAGGATTTTATTATTAAGTCAGACTAGAACATCCCATACTGTTTCTCAGGAGTCCTTGGAGTGTTGGTTTCAAAGAGCTTAAACAACTTCAGAAAAGAAACTTCAAAGGATATTGGAGCAGAGACAGTATAAGGGATTCATCTCCCATCTTTTATCCACCGCACCTCCCCAAATTAAAAAGCAGAAGCTTGACTCTCAGATAGTAGACACATGGCTGAAACAAAAATCTTAGACCATCAAGAATAAATACGCCCCCCCATTACAGACCAGTTGAGGGAAAAGGCCAGTGAACGGACACTGTGATGGTAGACTTACTGGAGCAGAGAACAGATGGAAATGCGGGTTTAAACTGCCAAGTCCGTGAAGAGTCTCTTCTCTTCAACCCAAATAGTGTTAGAGTTCCTGATATACTGCACAATAACAAATAATTACTAGTCCAGATGTGTTAAGTGCTGCTGGCTAAATAAAGTGTTTAGTGCTTTCCTCATCTGCCCTTTACAATGACCCGATCAGAAGGTATTATTTATAAATGAAGCAACCATGGCTCAGAGAAGGCTCTGAGAATCCAAGTTCTCAAGGGAGTCAATGTCAGAGTTTGCATCCATACCTGCAGGTGGAATCGGTAGCAATGAAGTGTTGGAGTGTTGTGTCTGATCCAGGAGGGTTATGCTTTTGTGCCCCACCTGTGTCTGGAGATTGTGCTCTCTGGTATCTCTAATGCTTGTTAGGCGTCTACAGCTTCACTCAGCACAATTACCATCATTGCCACTGTGGAAGACCAGAGTATGCCACCTCCAAATATGTCACTTTGGCATAAGGATTATTTTGAGCTTCAGGCAGTTGACAAGAAACAGACATTAAAAAAAGCTCTCTGACCTCTCCCATTTGCCTAAAAACAAAGCATAAATTTATAAGGCAAAATTTCCCTTCTTCCCTTCTCTACCAGGAACAAACATTGACCACGGAAGAACAACTTGTGACCCTTACCCATGTACCAAATCCCCACTCGATTGTCTTCCATTGTTTGCTGTCTGTAGAGACTCTCAGTCCTTTTCCTTTGTCTTGACACTTCTCTAAAAATTTACTATTCTCTGTTGAAAACTCTATACATACTGTATTTCTAAACCATCTCTTTGAGAAGTACCATTACCTGGACATTTACCAAATGTGCTTGGGTTAAACATGTTAATAAACTTCTGCGTGTTTTTGTCTCTTTAATCTGTCTTTTGTTACAAGGGTCTATTTGAGCTAAGAACTATGAAGGGTAGGGAGAAAATGACTTTTTCTTCCCTAAACTACTATAATTTTTACACTTGATCTTAGCCAAAAGGCTGAGAAGCGATAAAACTGCCATAATTTGTAGTGCAACACTTTCTCAATGTTTCTTCTAGAACCCCAGGGTTTCATGCAAATGATTCAGGTTCTGTGAGGATCACTTTTCAAGTAGAGATATCCTGTAGGTGACTTAAGACAATGCCTTCCTCCCACCCCCATTTCAAGTTTGTGAATAATTAAATATTTTCCCCATTGAATTCAAGTCTTTTTTTTTTCTCCAAATTACACACTCATCTTTATTTCTAATGCAATTAGAATCTGTTCCAGAAAGCTAAATCTTCAATGGTTCTGGCTAAAGCAGAAAATTCATTATATTTGTTTAATTGTAACCCAAATAGGAAACAACATGAGGATGAGATTTGTTTTATAATTCCCATGCAACCTTCATCTCTAATCCCATTGCCCTATTTTTCTACTTAACCTCTGGTTATGCAAAGCTCCTTCAGGAGGGTTTGGAGAGGGCAGGTGGAAAGGTCTAGTGTGATTGCCTGGGTGTGACTCAGGCATCCCTGGGTCTTTGGCTATGGCCCCATCTTAATATTGCTCTTAATTTGTAGAAGTGGAGGGTTTATAACAGTGCCCCTGTGGTTTTCTCTGTCTTGAAGAGAAAATTTGCAGCAATCAAAGAGGAAGAAACATGCTTCTCTCATATTTATTCTTAGTGTTATGTTTTCAACTTGAGTGTACAAATAGATATGGTGCGTATTGGCCAGACTCCCAGAGTTAAGAGTTTTAAACTAAAAAATCTATAAGGAGCAAACAGGTGACAGCTAAACTGAAGTGTATTGGGACGGATGGAAAGGAATGGGTGAGAACTGTAAGAGGCTTGTACCCCTTAGGGGTTGTCCCTGCTCAGCCCTAGCTGATTATATGCCGGAGATTCAACATAACCATATTTTTCAACTTTTCAAGAGGATCTAGAAATTCAGAAAATTACATAAAAACCTTAGTTTTTTAATGTTGGTAACTAATTTTAAAAAGTGTATACTACTGTGTAAGATAAAACAGAATTGGCTGCTATTTTTCAACTTCTACTCTAGAACTTCAATGAGTAAAGGTAGAGCCAGGACTTGGGTACAAATAAAAAGAAAGCATTAGAACTTTTGAAACATCAGATTCTCCTGGGTGGTGCTCTGGAGAGTCAGATTTCACAGCCAGCCCTGGGAGGTCGGAGCTGAAGGGGATCTTCGCAGGGCTGCAAGGCCATGTGCTTAGTGATGTTGGAGAGAGAACTCCTACTTGACATGTGCTGGCATTTGGTTTTCTTCTAGTTTCAAAGGTTTGTAATTTTATGCAACCAAGAAATAAGTGCTGTGAGATTTAGATGCAAAACAAGTTACTTCCAGTCACATGAATCAAGGCTCATCCTAGCGGGCACAATTGCTCTGTGAGTTGTCTTTGAAGGGAACGTGGAGGGTGACTTGTTGAAGTCTAGCCTGCTGGGTACGGCTTCCCAATGGAAACTAACCAGAGCAAGAGAAGCAACACAACTGGCATAATGGCACTGCATGTAAATCATGACATAAAAGAACGGAAAAAGTTTGGACAAAAAAGTTTGAATGGAAAAAAATTAGAAATCTTGGAAGAAGTGACAGTGTGAGTAAAGTCACAAAGATGTGATGTGCATACCAATTTCAGGCAGCCTCTGATCATTAGATTTGACTATTTCTTTGCTTTAATTTATTTAACACACACTGGAATCATTTCAAAGGGCTTTAACAAATATTAATTCACTTAAGTCTTATATGGTTACTGAGGTACTCATAATCAGTGATAGTAATTATATTAATTTCATAGATGAGAAAACTATCTATTCCATTATCTAAACACTTGTTAGGTTCTCATGATGGTAAGACAGAACACAATGGTCCCTGGACAGATGAAGACGAAATGCTTTATTACTCACAGTTCCTGGTGAGCGAGAACTACCTTGCAGAGCTACCCAGGGTGTCGTGGCAAGGGAAATTTCCAGCAAGCTGGAACTGTAGGAGGTTCCTCTATATAGCAGGAAGGATCGAACTGGCTGGGTTTCTCAGGCTTCTTGTAGATTGGACTTTTCTTTTTCTTTCTTTCTTCTTTCTTTCTTTCTTTCTTTCTTTCTTTTTCTTCTTTCTTTCTTTTTTCTTAAGAGAGAGGGAGAGAGAGGACGCAAGGGAGAATCAATGTTATTTAGTTTTTCATCTGAATTTCATTGCTCTGACACTAAGTGGTGTATGTGATGCTGGGGTTTGAACCCAGTCCTCACCTGTGCCAGGCAAGTGCTGTAACTGCTGAGCCACCACTCCAGGTCCCAGATTGGACTTTTTGTGATTCTACAAGCTCAAGGAAGAAGAGCCATGTTCTTAAGTGTTTGACACCAGGCTTTTGGGTATATATGTTGTAATCCAGGTGAGTTAGAGCCCAATGAGGGAAATAGTTGAGCTGGGGGTTTAGCAAATTGCCTTCAAAGGGAAATTTAGAGCTTTTTAGGCAGCATGCCAAAAGTGGGTCAAAACATGAAATGATGCTTCAAAGCAGGCCCAGTAACACACTGCAGGTGACTCGCTAGTCAATGGTAGAGGCTGGAGTCTGTACCAGACACTCTAGTTCCAGAGGCCATGGGAGAATGGGTTGGAAAAGAACATTCAAGGTTAGGTTATGGAGACACATGGGGGCCAAACAAAGGCATTTGGGATTTCTTCGGTCAAGTGAAACATCAGAGACAGAAATATAAATGGAAGACAAGGACACTTGATGGATATATGGTGTGAAGAAGAGTGGGTTTTCAAGAAGCTGTCAGTCTTGTCAAACTATTACTTTTTTTTTATTCGTTCAAGATAGTCTTACATTTAGGAGTGAATCATTGCCATACAATCATGAACACATGCATAATGACAGAGCAAGCCAAGGCTGATGCCATTCCATGGTTTCCCCCATTTGGGTTCCCCCCAGTCCCATGTTTCCCTCTACCCCCTTGATAGTTGGGCTTCTCATAGAAGTCAAAGGTTCCCCACTAGGTTGATACCCCTCTACTCTCTCCCTCCAGCTGCCTTGATATCCCTCCTAGTCCCTCCCCACCTCCCAGCCCCCACTCCCTTCATCCCCCAGCGTCATAGGCAACGTTCTCCCTACTCATGTAAAAATTCACCCATGTTGAGGTTATTATTAGCTTAGCCAACTGTCAGTATGTTTCTGATTGTATTCTAGCTTCCACATATGAGCGCAAACATTCAGCCCTTGAGTCTCTGAGTTTGGATTATTTCACTCAGCATAGTTTTTTCCATCTCCATCCATTTGGCTGCAAATGCCATGATATCATTCTCTCTGATAGCAGAGTAGAATTCCACTGTATATATGTACTACAGTTTTTGAATCCACCCGTCCAGTGAGAGGCATCTGGGTTGGTTCCATAGTTTAGCTAGCATTAGTAAATTGAGCTGCTATAAACATTGATGAAGCTGTAACTCAGTAGTATGCCAATTCTAGCATTTTTGGGATAGCTGGGTCATAAGGTCGTTCCAGTCTTAGTTTTTTTGAGGAGTCTCCACACTGCTTTCCAGAGTGGCTGCTCCAGTTTGCAGTCCCAACAGTGTGACAGTGTTCCTCTCTTCCCACAGCCCCTCCAGCATCTGTTATTATTTGTATTCTTCATTTTTCCCACTCTGACAGGAGTGAGGTGGAATCTCAGTGAATTTTTGATTTGCCTTTCTCTGATTGCTAGTGATGTAGAGCATTTTCTCATATATTTATGGGCTTTTTGGACTTCCCCCATTGAGAAATTTCTATTCAGCTCCCTAGCCCATTTATTGATTGGATTATTTGTGGTTTTGGTGTTCAGTTTTTTGAGTTCTTTGTATATTCTGGATATATTAGCCCTCTGTCCAAGGTGTAGCAGGCAAAGATTTTTCTCACATTCTGTGGTTCCCTCTTGAAACTTTTAACTAATTCTTTAGCTGTGCAGAAGCTTTTTAGTTTAATGCCATCCCACTCATTTATTCTTGGCTTTAGTGCTTGTTCTATGGGAGTCTTGTTTAGGAAGGCAGTGCCAACCCCTATATTCACACATCACCCCCCTCCTTTTTTTCTGCTTCTTTTGTTTTTGTTGGCCCCTTCTTCCTAAAACATGTCTTCAGTGGTCCTTTGGAAAAAGGTTATAGGCAATGTGGATGCAATTTTTGTAAACAAAGGGAAAAAGACCTTTACAGATATGTCAGTATTGGTATTTGAAATTCTTGTTTAGAACACCCTGAATGTAGGCCGGGCGTGGTGGTGGTGCAGGCCTGTAATACCAGTGGCTCAGGAGGCTGATGCAGGACAATTACAAGTTCACGGCCAACATCAGCAACTTAGTGAAACTCTGTCTCAAAAGGGCTGGGAATGTGGCTCAGTGGTTAAAGCACCACTGGGTTCAATCCCTGGTACCACACACACAAAAGGACACTTTGAACCTCTAGGCAAAGACCAACTACTATTTGAAAATCTGGACCTCTCCTTCCTCCTGCACACTTGTTTTGGAACTCAGACTGGGCTTCATCAAATAGATGATTAAAAATGCCTCTTTGATTAATCTTTTAGCTTATGCTAAACTTCTATATTCATGTCAATCAATCGAAGTACTGAGAGAATTCCCAGAGCTGCCCTGCCAGATTTTGTCCCTCCTGTTTTCTTCTTAGCCTGAGGTGCTGGTTAAGCTTTTGGAAGCTGAACTCTCCCTCTCCTCTGATCCCGAAGGTCTGATTGCTGGAGCAGTTGTTGGGGGTGGATAGCAGGAGACTTGCCTGCCCGGCGTTCAGGTTTCTGAGGAAACTAACCAGCATGAGGGAGGCTGATTCAAGAGCTCTTGATTTAAGCACTTGTGGGGCTTCTCATCACTCCCCAGGATGTGAATTACATGAAGCTTATTTCTCTCCATTGTCAACTATCGGGGTGGCAGCTTAGACGAGCACAAACTCTGAGGCCTCTCAAGACACACAGGGGTCCTTGTTTTCTCTCAAGCAATGGCTGAACAGGGCTGACCCCCGCTGAATCCTGAATGGGGTGATAGACCTTGCCCAATTCAAACAAACTCTTTTTACCATAACATGAAGTCAAGAATTTGCTTAGGGTTTTCCAATTAACTATCAAGGCTTTTATTTATTTTGTGTTGTTTGAACCCTAAGCGGTGTCCTAGGCTAATCGATTCTGCCCACACTGAGGCTGCTCCCTCCTGCTTGGACCTGCCTGTAGACGGCAGCTGGCATACTGTGCCCAGCACACTGCGCTCTCAAGCATTTGTTTGGATTGTTGAGAATTGACTCTAGGATCATAGGTCTGTCCCAGTTTTCCAACTCCGTTTAACTCATTAAAGGTATAGGTAATGGAGCCATGAGTGAAAATGAGTTTGATTTTGCAAATGAGCACCTGTCAGGGCTACTTGTAAAACAGGGGGAAAAGGTTAGGCAGTCAGAGTCGTTAGAATGCTGGAGTCAATCAAGGGAAAACCGGTTTTTTCCTTTTAAGATCAATAGTGAGAAGGGTCAGGCTAGGCGGTTTCAAATGCAAACACTCGCTTCTGCTAGGGAAGGCTCCACATTCTTTCTATGGATGCCTGAGGTGCAAACCCAAGACTGGACCCTAGGTTTGAAGGAAGGGAGAGGATGACCAATTGAAGGGTGAACTTCCTATGAAAAGGGCAAACCTAGCTGCCTATTCGGCTCTGTCCCCTTCTCCTACTTTGGGAGAAGTCTGCTTTTTTCCCTATGCTTTACTTCGGTTTCATTCTTCAACTCCAAGAGGACACTAACCCAACATCCACAAAACCCGCATCACTTGCCTTCGGGTTTTATTTTCAATGAGGATCTCAAATAATAGTGCATTTTGAGAGAGAGAGAGAGAGAGAGAGAGAGAGAGAATTTTTTTCATCTGGTTTTGGTTTTGCCTTTATTTATTTGTGTTTATGGTACTGGGGATTGAACCCAGGTTGAGCATGCCACACAAGTGCTCTACCACTGAGCCACCTCCAATAATAGTACTTATAAAAAAGGGGGAAAAGGGGGCTGGAGCAGTGGCTTGGCGGTTACAGCGCTTGCCTGGCATGCGCAAGTACACGGGTTCAAACCCCAGCACCATGTATGCAACTAAGTGTCAAAGCAACGAAAGCCATGTGAAAAACTCAATAAAAATTTATTCTCTCTGTCTCTGTATCTTTCTCACTGTCCTTCTCTCTTTAAAAAAAAAGGGGGGGGGGGAGTATGTTTCTTTAATGGTAAAGTTTGAGGATTTATGCCTAGTTGCATATGGAAAAAACAATCTTCCATTTGTACCATGGAAAACTATTTTTCCTACAGTCCTGTGAGCTGTCCTCCCACCCTCCACCAGACATCTACTGTAGGCCTTCTACAGTGAAGACACTGTGTTAGGTCTTTGTTTAAGATGAAGATAAAGATCCTCAATGCTGAGTGTGAAAGGCCTAAGGAAGAGGTCAAAGGAAACAGCCAATGGAATCGACAGCCTAGGCGCAGGTGAGGAAGGGGTCAGGAAAATACGTACAAATCCCATCCTACGAAGACCTAGAAATGCATACGCACCTGATAGAAGGGCTCGGTAAAAGACTACAGCTACAGCCAACCTGGCGTCAAGAGGGACGAATAGAGAGAACAGCTGCCGAAATATCTACTGATAGAAGTTTAAAAGACCACTTCTGCTAAGGTTGGATTTAAAAGACTGTTTATACTAAGATCAAGGGATAAGACAGGGATCTAAATAGATTAAAAGTCAAAGAACATCCCTGCTTAGTGAGGTCCAAGCTCCTTGCAATGCAAAATGCTCAGGATGGGGAGAACTGGGGGTGGGGAACCCTGCTGGGTTGATGAATCTGGCTGGAAAGCAAAGAAAACAAAAAGCAAAATACTAAGAATTCCTAAACCATCAGCTTATACCAAAGATCCTAATTTATGATGGTTGAACTTGATTTAAAAACAATTCAGGGTGATGTGGAAGTGTACATATTTGACAGAAACAGTACATTAATTCTGAGCTAGGATCTTTCCCCTCAGCTAGCAATATGCGGCAGGACCCCCTGACTCAAGATCCCAGGCAGTGGTGGTGAGCGGAGCTCCCCACCAGCTACAGTCACAAGGGAAACCATTGACACTCTACAGTGAGCTGTGCTAAGTAGGATGTGCAGTAGGTTAGGTGTAGGTTAGGTTAGGTGTAGTATATACATTGTGATTTATGATGTATTCAACTTACAACGGGTTTATCAGGTTGCAGCCTCATCATTAGTTGAGGACCATCTGAACTTGAAAAGATTCGAGGCTAGAATTTGTGCTAGTATTTGGCCTAAAACATTTTTTTTTAAAGAGAGAAGGACAGTGAGAGAGAGAGTGACAAAGAGGATCAATTTTTATTGAGTTTTTTACATGGCCTTCTTTGCTCTGATACTTAGTTGTGTATGCTGGGATTTGAACCCACGTATTCGCACGTGCCAGGCAAGCACTGTAACTGCTGAGCCACCGCTCCAGCCCCAGTCTAAAACATTTTTAAATAGAAAATTTAAGTTAAAGTATTCATATTGGTTGTGTCTTTAGGTGCTTATCAGGAGCAAATGCAAATTATCTGTGCAGAGTCCCACTTTCAACTCAGGCCAAAAGAAAATTCCACAGACCAAGAAGACATATGAAGATATAAGCTGTGAAAGAGTTAACAGAAACCAGTAAGCATAGAATCAGACCAGCAAAGACTGTATATGTTGAAATTATCCATGATAAAATATAAAAGAAGCATGTTCAATGATTAAAGAAATCAATAAAGGTTAATGACAGCTATGAGAAGATAATTTATTTTCAGATTTGAAAAAGAAATAAAAAGAATTTCTATAAATGAAAAATATGATGATGGGCCTGGAGCAGTGGCTCAGCTGTTATGGTGCTTGCCCGGCATGCGCAAGTACACGGGTTCAAACCCCAGCAGCCACGTATACAACTAAGTGTCAGAGCAAGGAAAGCCATGTGAAAAACTCAATAAAAATTGATTCTCTCTCTCTCTCTCTCTCTCTCTCTCTGTCCTTCTCTCTTTAAAAAATATAATGATGAAAACTAGAAGACTATAGATTGATTAAATAGTGGATTCTACACAGGTGAAGAGAGATTTAATAAGCAGGAAGATTGGTAAATTATTTATACTCCATCACAGGAAGATATAATTCTGGAAAATATAAAAGAGAAACTCCAATATATGTCTAATCATAGTCCCAGAAAAAGTAAATTGAAGGAGTGGCAGAGAGGTAATATTAGAAAGTGTAATACTTGAGAATATTTTAGAAATAATAAGACACCAATCCCAGATAGAGAAAGAAAACCCACATTATACACATCTTTGTATCTACACCTACATGCATCTGTGGTTGAGAAGGGACACAGCACAGTGGTTAAGGAAAAGATCTTAAAAGCAGTAACATAGAGACTACCTACAAAGAAGGTATGGCTAATTTTGAGTAGGCACAGAACCAATTGGAAGGCAGTGAATAAACATTCATAAATTAAACTCTTTAGTTAAAACACAAAGCTTGACATACTGAATTTGAAAAAAATCCATCCAATCACTGCTTATATAAGACACTCTTAAAATGTAAAAACAGAAAAGTTGAGAGTAAAAGCATGGGAAAAATACATAAAGGCAGATAATAGCCAAAAGAAAAATGGCAGAGCTATGTATGTTATTAGATAAAATAGACTTTAAGACAAAAGACTTTTCTAGAAATGGAAGAGGGTGTCTAAATGTTAAAGCTTTAATTCACCAGGAAAATATAACAATTTTAATCTTGGATGTCCCTAATTACATAGTTTTTATCTGATAATATGTTGAGAAGAAATAAACAAAACTACAAGCAAATTGGGATGTTTTAACACCTATCCCTCAATAATTGATTGATCAAATAGACAAAATAATAAGAATACAAAGATTTGAATAATACAAATAGAAAATCTATTTTAATGAGCATATAGAACATTCAGAAATGGAAAACACGAATTTATATCAAGTTATCATGGAACATTTATAAAACTTGATTCTAAGTAATCTAGCAAGACTTCAATAAAATTTAAAGGTTTGGTGTTATTAATACCATATTCTATGACCACAATGCTAATAAATTAAAAGTAAAAATAAAAGGATAAGGAAACTCACATTTATACATTTTATCACTTCTACATAATTCATGTGTCAGAATTAATGGGTATTAAAAATATGCATTAAGACAAAAAGCAGTAACTGAATTGAGCATTAGCCAAACTTTTATTAAAGATTTATATACATGAATCTATTTTTGCATGCATATAAGGGATAGATTCAGAGCAGGGACTTCCCAAGGATACTTGGAAAATAATTTTAATTTGGGATGAGAGAAAAGAAGATTAGGTTGTTTACCAATGACGAATGAATTGCAACTTCATATGGAATGAATGATATTTGGTAGCTGTCTTTGCGTTCAGATCTTAGAAATTGTTTATGGTCATATTATTTGTACTATTAGTCCAGTACTAATTAGTACTCCATGGCTTCCTGTTTTGGAACTATTGGAAAATGTAGAAAAGATATACATTAAAACAGATAGTGGTTGTTGTAAATTGTTAGCAATATCCAGAGTGTAAGAATTTCTTACAGGATTCTTTTGTATTTAGAACTGAAAAACAAAGAATAATAAAACTTATGGTATCTGGTGGTACTTACAGGGGAAATTTATGGTCTTAAATGTATGTGATACTTAGAAGGAAATTTATAGTCTATTATGCTCATATTAAAGAAGACAGCCTGAAAATAATATAAGCATCTAAATTATGAAGTTATAAAAATAGAAGCTTCCAAAAACATAGAAGAAACAAAATTAATCAAAAGAACACAGATTAATCAACTAGGAAAAGAAAGTTACAGCGGAGGGATCGACAAAGCTAAAAGTTCTTTTTTGTGAAAAGCATTAAGAAATTGACAAATCTTTGGCACTATTACTTTAGGAAAATGATAGAAGCTACAAATAATATCATGAATGAACTGGGACAAAACTACTGTTGCAGACAAATTTAAGATTATTACAAAAGTCTAGTATGAATAACGTGGGAATGAAAGCAAAAGTATGAGAAATGGTTACATTCGTAGAAAGCATACATTATCATATGATGTAAAATACAGCTAAAGCTGCCAAAAATTCTACCACCTTCTCTTGTCTGTCTTGCCCATTGCTCCATCCCTAGCACCTGTTGCATAGCGGGGTCACTGCCGCTATGTGTCTCCTAAAGTTCAGGTGTTGGAAAACTAATCCCCAGTGCAACAGTACTGAGAGATGGGACCTCACAGAGGTAATCGTGTCATGAGGGTGGATTGGATTAAGGCTGTTCTCATGGGAGTAGGGGCAGGATCCTGACCCAACATTGAGTCTGGCCCCCTTCTCTCTCTCTCTCTCTCTCTCTCTTGCTCTCTTACCATGGAATGACAAAGCTTGAAAGTCCTCACCAGATGTGGGCCCCTGGATCTTGGATCTTACAACTTCTAGAACTGTAAGAAATAAATGATTTATAAACTGAACAAAATGGATACAGCAACTGTTAATATTTTAGTGTATTTATGTTTATTTTAAAACATAGTTCATTTGTACATTGATTTTTTAAACATCAATAACACAGATACTTTCACAGACACTAGCTGAAAAGTGATTTTAAAAAATTAAGTGCAAGGACAGCATCTGTTTTGTTATTCTTGAACACTTAAAAAATGGTATGAATTTTAAATCAGCTAATATTATCTAAATTTCCCTGGCAATGAAACAAACAATATGCTTTTCCTACAGCTATGCTATTGTGGAGGAAAGAAGGAGAGATTTTTTTTTTTTCTAGCAAGTCTCATAGGCAAAACATCCTAGTTACATGAATTTGATCATTATAAGCAAGGACTAGAACAACGTTATTATTATTTTATAATGTTATTTAAAAAGTAGGAGTTGCTGGTGAGTGGTTTTAGACACCAATTTCCTGGCACACGGAAAGGTGTGGAAACAAAAAAGAATTAATGAGAAACATTGTGAATTAATTTCACCACATACTTGGAACTTTGGAGTCTAAATTGAGTGGAGTTGACCCATGAGGGCTTCTTTTAAAAATCTTTTCTTTGATGAAATAAATTTTCAAAAACTCCTTTTCAAGAGGGACACATGGGCGGTTTTTCTGGTAAGATCTTGTTCGTCTAGGAATTTTGTTGTTGTTGCCATTTCAGTTAGAAAATTCTCAAGGACCTTATCTGCTTGTTCTCATGATCTAATACTAAGTATTTCTTTTTCTAGATACATATATAAAGATATAGAGAAAATTCTGGAAGAATGCTTACCAAATTTTCAAAAGTGGCTATTTCTGTTAAGTGAAGAGAGTATTTTGGGTGTGTATGTGCATGTGTCAAAGATGCTGTTAATGTTGCTTGTAAATTAAGGAAAAAATGTTTTAAGCAAGGAGGGAGTAATGCATTGCAAAAAAAAATTAAAATTGAAAACAGTCTCTGGAGTCATAACATTTTTTCCTTCAAGATGTTATAGACATTATTTTGCTGCCTCTAGCGCTTAATTTAGGAAATTTCGTTAATCCTTTTGGAATGCTCACGATCCATCATGGTACAGAGAATACAATAATGAACAAAAATGGATTTCATGGAGCTTACAGCAAATTGGAAGACAGAGATACTGATCAAGCAATTATACAAATCAAAGCAACCAACATCAAGAAGGCTCCCTTTCGGGCTGGAGTGGTGGCTCAGCGGTTTCGGTGCTTGCCTGGCAAGCACGAGGACCCAGGTTTGAACCCCAGCACTACATACACAACTGAGTGTTGGAGCAACTAAGGCCATGTGAAAAACTAAAACTAAATAAAGTTGTTTCTCTCTCAAAAAAAAAAAAAAAAAAAAAAGGGCTCCCTTTCAGCACGTGAAGCCCTCTGCACCTTAGGATGCAGCACAGAGGCCCTCACCAGAAGCTAGCACCTGCTCTAGGACTTGCCAGCCTCTAGAACTGTGAGCCAAATAAGGTGCTACTGTTAAAATTCACTCCACCTGTGGCATTCTGTTGTAGCCACACAACTAAGAAAACTGCCAAGAAATTATCTGGTTTGGAAATTAAAAATTGAAGTTAAAGAAGAAAAAATAATTTTGAAGCAGGAAACTTCTTTTCTGCCATAAACATGAGAAAAAAGATGTAAACACATTTCAAGTGAGATTTTGTTATTATATCTTCTTAATGAATATGAACAACTTGATGCACTTACAAGTGATGAAAAGATTTGAAAGAAAAGATATTTTGGGGAAGTAAAAATGTTAATTTAGTGCATCTAGTGGATTCTTTATTTGGAACATTAAGAATAAGATGTATAATTTTAAAATAGAGTATCCATTTCTTTCTACCCATCAAAACAAATATGGGACAAACACTTAAGAAATGTTTGTTTGAAGGCCACTAAAGCATTAAGGCTCCTTGTGGGTTGGGAGAGATGGAGAAAGGAAGCACAGCCTGGTGTGAGGATGTTGCTCATTTTCCTGGTTGGCACAGACCTGGGTCCTGAAAACAGGACACAGGGAGAAAGAAGATCCAGCTACTAGCTCAGTGGGCATGGTGGTACACACCTGTTATCCCAGACTCGGGAGGCAGAAGCAGGAGGATCGCAAGCTCAAAGTCAGCCTCAGTAATGTAGAGAGAACCTAAATAACTTAACAGGAACCTATTTCAAAATAAACTATAAAAAGGGATGAGGATGTGCCTCAGAGGTTAAACACCCCTGGGTTCAATCCCCAGTGAGAAAAAGAAGAAAGAAAGAAAGAAAGAAAGAAAGAAAGAAAGAAAGAAAGAAAGAAAGAAAGAAAGAAAGAAAGAAAGAAGGAAGGAAGGAAGAAAGAAAGAAAGGAAGAAAGAAAGAGAAAGAAAGAGAGAAAGAGAGAGAGAGAGAGAGAGAAAGAAAGAAGCCAGCTACTGCATTTTCAGTTGCCAGGAAGAAAGAAATGAAGCATGAAATAGAATAGTTTTCTCAGTTCAGCTTTCTACAGTTAGTAAAAATTCCTCCTGTATTTTGACATCTATTATTTTCTGCCAATGTCTCCATTGTCATTGGAAGTTCTACCATATGTATTTTTGTGTAAATCGGGGAGAGACTGCATAGGGACTCCTAGCTAGATGCAAATTAAATTGGAAGCTCACCCGTCTTTTTTGCACAGGAATGAATACATTCTCCACAAGTGGGCTTTGGGCTGTGAGTTACAGAAGACGCTGGAGTTTAAGGTGCCAATGGTCTGATGTGCAGAGGAGGGGGAAGAGGCATTGAGGCAACACCAGGGGGTGGGGAAGTTGACCAGGGCAGTACCCCACGAATGATGGACAGGAACAAGGAGGCTGATGAGGGCCAAAATTCCTCCCAAGCTCTGGTGTCAAAGCTAGGCTCACACAAACGGAATTCATTGTTACTTGGATCCCTGGGGGGCTGACTTTTGTTAATGTGTAAGAAGGCATTGTACAGTCTAGCAGAGACTCTGGGGGTGCGCACTGTGTGTGTTTATTTGTGAACAGACGTTGTGATAGATGATGAATGAGTAGAGGGAGGTGAGTTCTCAAAACTTGTGGTTATTTTCTAACTGATGGGCTGTGAAGTTTGTACTTGCTTAATCTTCCCAGCTGGGTGTCTATTACACACAGCTAACTGCCACTCCAAGTTGTATACTTTCTGCTCATTTCTGCCTCTACACTTCCCTGATCTCTTCTCTTTGCTCTATTTATGCCAGTGAAGCTTGGAACATAGTATTTGCTCAATAACTTGTAGCCATTACTAGTTTAGTAACAAGGTCAAGGCATATGTAGCAAATTTCTTCTTAAAAAGCATGCTTATCTTGAAAGACCACTACATGAAGGTTAGTGAAGGTAATGTGTATCTACTGTTATTGCTATTTTATTTCAACAAATATAAACTTGGGTTGTCAGCATTTCTTAAATGCGAGAGAGAGACAGAGAGAGGGAGAGAAGTGTGCTGTACTTTGCTACACAAGACAGAAATAGTTTCTCCAGATGTAAATAAATTCCTTCTCGTGGTGAAGCAACTTTAAGGAAAGAGAATTGAATTGAAACTGGAATAGGTGTTGGGACTGTAGCAGAAAGGTACCTTGCTCTTGGGAGGCTTTTAAGCCCTGATTGATGCCTCTGCCCAATAGCAGCCAGAACTACTCCTGGCACAGAGTGGTACCCTTCTTGGAACCACAGACCCAGGTGGCAAGGAGCTCACTTTGACCCTCCTGTGTTGTCTGCCATACTATAATAAATAGACTCTTGTTTAAATGTTGGATTATATGGCATGCTTGAATTTGAACACCCATGCGATTAGGCAGATCATAGAACAACATGCTTCTATTAGCGGGGGCAGTTAGGCTATATTATTAGCCCAGTTACAGGTCTAGGTCTGTGGTGAGGTTCCCTGGGAGGCTATAGAATCCTGCATTCTTTGGAAAACAAAACTCTAGGATTTTCGAAGCCACATCTGAACTAGACTAAAGATGGATGGGAACCAGAAATCAGAAAAGCCTTCCAGATTCAGTGTACCTCAGTGCTATTTCCCTGAAGAATATCCTTTGTCTGCTTTTGACTTCATCTTAACCAGGAAGCCCCTTTTCATATTCTGCTGGGGAAACAACCCAGGCTCATCTAGAGCAGGAAATGATCCTTTGTGGGCCAGTCGACATCACTTTGGTCCTCTGCCCTCTGTCTGCACCACTGAAATCATTTTGAAAATGCATTGCTCTTCAGATGTGGCTGACAGAGAGAAAAGGAGGATCACTTAAATTAAGTCTGGGATACCAGGAAAAGTGATTTCCACAATGCTTGTGGAAGATGATTGCCCTCCATGACCAAGCAGACCAGAGTCGCAGCTAATCTGCTGCCCCAGAACCTTCTCTAGGACTTGGAGTCCAGGAGCCTTGGCTTCCTCAGGGAGGAAGCTCCTAAATTCCTGCGGGTTCATAACTTACCATCTGGGTCTTGCTACCAGTGACAGGCGGTAGAAAGCATGGCATTGGCAAACCCCCTCTGGATCCCATGGGCCAGGAATAGCTTCACTGAGCAGCGTCACCATATCTATGGATGGGGGAGGGGACGGTGTGAGGAGCTGCCTCTGTGTCCAGTGCCATCTTAATTAGCACCAAGATAGACTCTCGTAAGAGGCTGGAGAATGCATGCTGAACGGAACTTTAAAAACACAAGACATGGGCTCTGGACGTTCACAAACGATCACATGAGTCAACGCTTATTTCTTATCTCAATTAGATCCTCACTCCTCTTTGGATGCCAACTACCCAGCTGCTGGCAGCGTTGTCATTAGCTGGAGGCTAACGGGGCCCCTGGAACGGAGCTTATTAAGAATAAATGAACCTTGGGTTCAGATCCCTTAGGGGTTTGGTTTTGTGAAGCCAGGCACAAAGAAAAACTCAGCTGTGGACGCCTTGCGTTATTATATTTTCTGGGTTATATTGATCTCCAGGGAATCTATTTTATGCATTTCTAAGTTGTTTGTTTTGTCTTCAGCAGAGGAAATCAAATTTTAAACAATCCTCCATTATCAGAGCGGCCCCTTTGAAAAGAGAAAGATGGCTACATTAAAATGCCCCTTTCTCAGTCGATACCTTGGCTCCCTGAGCCCTGCTCCTGGCTGCTGACTTAACCGTGTGGCCACAAGTTCTTGCTCCGGTGAGCAGGTTTGTTGAGTCCAGCACAGCTATAGACAGGGAAATGGTTTCTAATTTTCCTACAGCATCATCAGCAAAATTGACAGCTAAATCCCATCTGCTAAGACTGTATTACTTTTGAAGATGTAGGACGAAGAAAAGAGCACAGCTGGGTCCCTCATCCCAGGTGGAGCTTGCAGGACTGGCAGACAGAGGAATCCGCTTCTGACTGTTAACTGAGGGCAATTTAGTTTGAAGGTGATTGTGGGAAGTGGAAAGCCTTGATGTTTGCTTCTGTGAATAACTGCTTTCGGGAGACCTGTCAGGGGCCGGCCCTTCCTCAGAGAGTGTGAACTGAAAGGCCAGCCGCCTGGCATTGGAAGAAGCCCAGCTGTCGCAGCGGGGCAGCTAGGGTGGGTGGTCGTGGTCGATGTTCATCTGCGGTGTTTCTGTGTATTTTCCACGTTCTTGAAAAGCCACAGCCAGGAGGCATTGCAGCCCAGCCCGAGGAGGGTGGCATGGCCTCAGCAGCATCTCGGTGGCCTTTCTCTTGTATGATCCTGTGGGCAGAGGAAGCCCACTTTCTCAGGCTGGGGTCTGTGTCGCATCCTTAGGTGATTGCTTTGCAGAGTTCCCATTTCCTGGAGTGAATATCTACTGCTAAACGGCTCCCTGCTGCAGTGGAAGAGCATCTGCCCAGGAAACTCGCGCCCGGTCGTGCTTTTCCTCCCTCGCACGACCTTGTTCAGGGTGGTAATTTACCAAAAGGTGTAATTATGCAATTGAAAAGTGTTTATATTGAATTGTCAGGGAAATGGCATGGAGTGCCTCAAAATAGGCCAGGTGCGTGTATAAAGTAATGAGACAAACATTTAAGTTTTTATATAGATGCAGGAAACAAAAACAATGATTCCGAACTCCGACTTCCCTCCTTCCCAGCTCCACATGGGACAACTGGAAGCAGAGCTCTAGGCACTTACTGTTACCCCATTGTTTTCTCTTTATTAGTTCTCAATCTCTAGTCAAGGATCTCTTTTGCTTTTTTATTTTTCAATTTATGGCTGATACATGGTAAATTGTATATTTCTGAGTGATGTTTCTGCACATGAACACATCGTGTAATATTCAGTTCAGGGCAATTCACATTATCCACATCTTAAATGTTTATAATTTCTTTGTAATTAGAATATTCCGAAACCTCTTTTCTAGTTATTCTAAAATATGCAATACATAATTGTTAGGTCTAGTCATCCAGCTCTCTCCATTCCCTCTTTTCTTTTCCCTCCCCAGACTCTAGTAAACACTATTCTATTCTGTACTTCTATGAAACAACTTTTTATATACCGTATATGAATGAGATCATTCACTGCTTGCCTTTCTGTATCTGCTTGCCTTGCTTAATGTCCTGCAGGTTTATCCAGGCAAATTATAAGAACTTGTTCCTTTTCATGATGAATAGTACTCCATTTTCTTTACCTATTCCTTCATCAGTTAATGCTTAGGTTGAGTCCATATCTTGACTATTATGAACTTTCAATAAACATAGGAAGGCAGGTATCTCTTCAATATACTGATTGCATTTCTTTTGGATGTATATGCAGTAGTGAGATAGCTGGATCGTATGGTAATTTTATTTTTAATTTTTTAAGGGACCTTCATAATGGCTGTTCTATTGTACATTGCCACCAATAGTGTGTAAGGGTTTCCTTTTCTCCCCATCCTCAACAACACTTACCTTCAGATTTTTAAAATTTTTTATTTTACACTAAGTATTGAACCAGGGGGTGGCTTAATCATGGAGCTATATCCCTAGTCCTTGCCCTTTTTATTTTTTAGTTTAAGACAGGGTCTTGTTAAGTTGCTTAGGGCATCCCTAAGTTGCTGAGACTGGCCTCAAACTTGCAATCCTCCTGTCTGAGTCTCTAAGATTATAGGTGTGTCCTGCCTGATCATTTTTTCATATATATATATATATATATATATGTATATATATATAATGATCATTTTAACTGGAGTGGGATAATATCTCACGTATTTTTGTTTTCACTGATACATAGTGATGTTGAACATTTTTTCCTATATCTGTTAGCCATTTCTGTTTCTTCTTTTGAGAAATATCTAATCAAATCTTTTGCTCATTTTTAATTTGCATTGTTGCTATTGTTAAGCTTTGTGTGTTTTGGACATTAAACCCTTATTTGATGTATTTGATGTATAGTTTGAAAATATATTCTTCTTCTCTGCAGATTTTCTCTTTGCTGATTGTTTTTTTTTTTTTTTTTTTTTTTTTTTTTTTTTTTTTTTTTTTTTTTTTTTTTTTTTTTTTTTTTTTTTTTTTTTTTTT
>PVKS010008313.1:0-21673 GCA_004027875.1 Aplodontia rufa | reverse complement strand
TTTTGTAGTTTGGGGTCTAACATTTAAATCCTTAATCAGTTTTGAGTTGATTTTTTTATTTGATGAGACAAGGGTCTACTTTAATTCTTCTGCATATGGATTTCCAGTCTTCCCAGCACCATTTATTGAAGACGCTGCTGTTTCTTATCTATTTGTTTATCATCTTTGAAAAGAAAAGGTCTCATCTGATCTAAAGCTTGTTGATGGAAAAGGCAGAAAATTTCCATTTGGATCCTGTCATTACATGGTTGCTTTTAGAATCCTCTCAGCTTCTGAAGTGGAGCATGAAGGAGGTACTCAGCCAATTTCTAGCATTTTGTAGTCTGTTGTTCTCTTATTTCCCCAGAAAAGAGTGTATCCAGTTACCTGCTTTCTGCCATTTTATCCAGAAATCTTTCCCCCATTTAAAATATGACACCTCTTTCTCCCATCTTCTGGCTGGTTTCTGAACAAGGAGCTAGTGTGGGCCTAATAATTTTCTAAGTTCTTAGTAGAACCTGAAGGTTCCTGAAGTTACCGTGGGCTTTTTACAACATAGGCGTTTCTGTCACGTGAATTATACACATATTTCAAAAGCCCATTATTTCTTTTCCAGTCGGTCCCCTGAGGCCTCTAGGAACTTATTCTAATAATGATGACATTGCTCCAAGTTCCCACAGACCTCTTCTTCTGAACTATTCCCCCAGCCTGGTTGGAAAATCATAGAGGAGAACCTGGGTCCTTATGACTGTGCTTCACAAAGTGACGAGTCATATTTTGGGGGGAACCGAAAACAGTACTGCACAACTGGGTCACCTACACTCAATTCTCATCTTTCAGAGTGGGCTCCGAACAACTTCTGTTTCTCAAAATCAAATCCATCTTCAAAGGATGAATATTTACCAGCACCATTAGTGACATTCTAGAAAGAATGCCATAGGCTATGAAAGCAATTCCTAAAATGAAACTCCATGAATTTTTTAAATGGCAGCGTTGGCTTCCATCGGAACTCCGGAGGAGACTTCGCTGGAACAAATAATACTTGTTTAGATGTGCGACTTCTGAGAAATCTGTTAAGAAGAGAGTATCAATTGGTCTGGGAAGTGAAACAAGTTGGTTTAAAAAGATTGTCTGGCTCGATCTGGGAGATGAGATAAATGGGTGCCAGCCCCGCAAGTGAACTTCAGCAAAGTGCTTGGCATCTCTAGCTTTCTGATTCTTCATATTAAAAACAAAGGGTTTAGATGATCTCCAAGGGCTGTTTTAGTTTCAATACATTATGATTCACTTATTAAATATTTATTGGGCAACTACTGTTTTTGACAAAGCGATACCAAAATCCCTGCTCTCAAAAGTTAGCATATGGGGCTGGAGCAGTGGCTCCGCAGTTATGGCACTTACCCAGCACGTACAAGTACACGGGTTCAAACCCCAGCACCATGTACACAACTAAGTGTCAGAGCAATGAAGGCCATGTGAAAAACTCAATAAAAATTGATTATCTCTGTCTCTCTCTCACTCTCTCACTGTCCTTCTCTCTTAAAAAATGCTAGCATATGGAGATATGTAATTTTTATGTTATCAATATCATTATATGCTATACTTTCATGTGTTGTACAATATAACATGATATTCGTTGATATGTGAACTGGCTATTTCTTCACTAAATATTTTTCTTTTCTTCCTGGGACTCACAGCTAGCCTCTTTTTTCCCCAGATCCCCTTGTTATTAATCAGGTGTGACCAAGTGGCTTTAGTTGTTCTAATCAGATGTGGGCAGAAATGATATGTTCCTTCTAGGCTGGGATTATGACACTTACTCATGTGTGAACCTTCTCTCTTTCTCCACCTATTGGCTGACCAGAAAACTCCACAGAGTCAGAGGTATATGGAGTTTCAAGAGGGAAGAGCCCTGAGTCCCTGAATGATGACGTTGAACACATGTGTCCTTCATGTATCCTGCCAGCCTACTTTGGACTGTGATATGAGGGAGAAACAGCATTTATTAAGTTAATCCACTACTCCAATTTTGGGATTCATTGCTATGATGGTTAGGTCACCCTGCCTAATATATTTATCTTACGAAAGAAGAGGCCTCAAGTCCTTAGCAGTATTGAAGGCAGATAACCAACATGAAAAAGCCTCAAGCAGACAGAAGGCTGAAGGGAACCCGGGCTACGGACAGGATGCATGTGTGAAAGGAAGAAGGATCATGGAAAGACAGGGACAGACCAGTGAGGAGCAGATAATTGCATAAGTATCACAGTAGTGATGTTCCAGCCCCAGGAAACCCTTAAAAAAAAATTCTTGAACAAAAAGAGGCTATTCAGAGCTTTCAGAAAAGTGTCCCAATGATCCTAACTTTATTTCTCCAACACTTGTAGGACATCATAAATTCTTTTGAAAATTATTCAATCAAAAGTGAAGCCTTGGTGACTAGCAAGAATATCGTCTGAAATGCTGGTTCTAAGATACGCTTGCCAACTGTCTCATGGGCTCAGAATCTGAGCTGCCTAGAGATTTAAAATACTGTTTGTTAGAGTTAGGGCCATGTTAGCAAATGCTAAAGACAGAGTCTAAATGGATGCTCAAATTAATCTAAAAGCCAATGTATTCAACTGTTTTTAGCTCAGTTGTAAGGAAGATGGTACTAAATTCCAATTGGTATTGTGTTGTGATAAGCAGAACAATGGTTCCATGGAAGAGACTATGAGTTAATCTTTGAAACTTATAAATACTGCCTTACATGACAATACGAATTTTGTAAATGTGATTAAATTAAGGATCTTGAGATGTGTTAGCTGGGTGAGCCCAACATGGTCACAGGGGTCCTAATAAGAACAGGGTGGGATTGGCAGGGTCTGAGAAGAAGATGTGACATCAGAAGCACAGGTCAGAGTGAGGTGAGGCCAGACACCAAGGAATGTGGACAGCTGCTAAAAGGTAAAGGACCAATGGGTGAGAATAAGTCCATAAATAACTTACAAATAAATATTCACCTAGTTAATAACAAATTGCTATGGAAGATTGTGGAGAAATGATTGTTTTTCAAGAAGTGATGCTGATGAAATTGTATATGTATATGGGAGAAAATGAATTTCCATTATTATCATGCCATAATTAAAAATTTTCAGATAGATTGTACCTCTCAGGATAGAAGATAAAACAGCAAGGCTTCTACAATGCAATACAGGACAGTACCTTCATCACCTTGGGGCAGGCAAATATTCCTGAAAAATATTAAGTATGAAGAAAAAGATTGATAAACTTTATTACATAAAAAACTGTGTTCATCACAGAGTAAAAAAGAAATTCATAGAATGGGAAAATAATTTTGAAGTACATTGTAGTCAACAAAGTTCTCATATTAAAATACAGGAAGAGAGCTGAATACAGCTTAATGTTAGAGCACATGCCTAGCACACATGAGGCCCTGGGTTTGGTCCTTAGCACCATAAAAAAATAAAATAAATAGTAGGACAAATTCCTGCAAATCAATAAGACAGTCAAATTTTTAAAATGGACATTTAAAAGAGGATTTCCAAATGTCTAACAAGCATACAAAAAGACACTTAGATTCACCATATTTTTTTTTATTTTCTCTATTCTAATGTTTGGACATCTGGGACCTCAGATGACTCTAGAGGCACTGTACCTCTTAGGATTAGCTAATTGCTCAAGGTAGATTAAACAATTTGCATTTGCATATATTCTTTTATATGCAAACTAACCAAATCAAACCTCACTCCTCAATCTCCTTCTTTTTTTTAATTTTTGTTTTTAATTTTGTTTTTTAAGAGAGAGAGGGTCAAAGAGAGAGAGAGAGAAAGTCAGAAACAATTTTATTTAGTTTTTCATGTGGCCTTCATTGCTCTGACACTTCGTTGTGTACGTGGTGCTGAGGTTCGAACCTGCATCCTCATGCATGCCAGGCAAGCACTGTAATAGCTGAGCCACCACTCCAGCCTCCCTCCTTCTTTGTTGATCTCTCATTCTGCCACACCTCTGCCCTAATCACCCCGGGGTCAGGTACCAGACATCAAGGGGCAGCTCCATGTCCCACAGACCAGTGACATTATTTGATCCAGCCAATCCTAAACCTGCTTGCCCTATCTTGTCCATTCTTTCCCTTGGAAACCACGACAAAGTCTCTTGCCCATGTTTGCCCTTCTCTCTCTGCCTCCTGGACCTTGGTGCTTCCTTGGGCCATGTGGTACGTGGTGTGCTGTGCCTCCTGTTTCTCAGGAACTGTGAGTATAAAAACCATGTCTGTGTGTGATCACACAACTTACCTATCAGAATAACTAGAATGAAAAGATTGAAAATGCCAACACCTATTACAGTGGAAATTACATAGACCATCTAATCTAATATTTTCACTCCTGCACACACACACATATATATTTAACAGAAATGTATCAAAATGTACATATTTATATAAGAATGATCAAAGCAGCATTATATGTAATAATCCAAAATTTAAAACTCCAATATTCATGAAGAATAGGATGAATAAGTTTATGAAGGTATATGGTATATTAATGTTTTAGTCAGCGTTTTTTGCTGCTGAGACTAAAGTTCTGATAAGAATAACTTTGAGAAGGAGAAGTTTATCTTGGCTCATGGTTTCAGAGGTTCAGTCCATGGTCAGCTGACTCCATAGCTCCGGGCCAGAGGGGAGGCAGAGCATCATGGCGAATGGCATGGTGGAGGAAAGCAGCTCAGGGTATGACAGCCAGGAAGCAGAGAGAACTCAGCTCACCAGCAACAAAACATAAACCCCAAAGTCACGCCCCCAGTGACCAATCTCCTCCCACCTGCCTACAGTTTTTATACAGTTAATCCATATCAATGGGTTAATCCACTAATCAGGTTACAACTCTCCATCTAATCTTTTCACTTCCGAATATTCTCACATTATCTCACACATGACCATTTGGGGGACATCTCATATCTACACCATAACAATTAACATGATATAATGCTATTAGTTAATGAAAATAAATGATCTACAAGAGTCACATGCATAGTGAATCCCACAAGTATACTGTTGAGCAAAAGATTTCAGAACACAAAATGGTATATAAGGTATAACTCTACATGAAACTCGAAAATGAGCAAAACTGGACTATAGTGACAGAAGTTGGAAAAAGGTTCACGTTGAGAGGGTCATATGAAAGGGGGACTACTTCTCTATTAATAGTTTTGTTTCTTGATTTCAGTGATAGGTACATAGCTGTGTTCATGTTGTGAAAGTCCATACACTGAACATTTTAGGATTTGTGCACTTTTGTGTGAACATTGTACTTCAACAAAAATATTGAAAAAATTCAGTGAGAATTCTTGTGTACAGAAGAATCATGGCAAGGATATAAACTGTTTTCAGAAATGCTTGCCATCATTTAGGAGCAAAGCTTGTTCTCTTAGGAGATCACATTGCGGGAACACCTGTGAAGTGGGCTTAGAGACTTGATTTTATTTTATGAGACTGTTTACATCAAATGCTGTCCTGGTTGATTATTGGTCATAAAACTGTCTTGGTTATTACTGAAATCGGAGGAAATTGTGTTTGGGAGGCTCCTGCTTGGAGAGTTGGTGGTTTATTTAGGGTTGTGCTTCACTCTGGGTGCCACTTACTGATGTTACTTCATCTTGTTGAGTCTCTATTTCCTTATCAGTAGAATGGGGATAATAATAGTAATTGCCTCACCAAGTTGTTGTGAGAATCGATAAAGCAATATATGTGAATGGCTCTATGTGGTGTCTGGCACTCAGTAAGTGCTCAGTAAATGTTTCCTATTATTCTTCTCATTGTGCTTATGTTCTGGCATGTTTTCAAGATGTACAATTCAATTGTGTTTCTGTGATGTGTGGATAGGAAGTGGAGGAGGGATGTTATAAAGAGAAGTTTGGGCATAGCTTAACTCTCCTGCCCAAGCCGGGTCAATCCATTGAACCTGAGACTCGCTTTGATGAGCGCCTGTTCTGGGTCAGGCTAAGTTTAGTGATGGTACATGGGGGATGATTCTTTGAGTAGAGAGGTTTTGGGGTTGCAGTGAGATTAAGAGATGCTATTTCTACTTAAGGTTTTTGATCTAAGTCTGCCCAAGGAGTGGTTCGCACCATAGCCAGAGAACTCAGGACCCCGACTGAATAAGAGGCCAAATTAACATGGCTTGGACCCAGAACTGAAGTCCTGTGTCTATCTGCTTGTCTGAAGAATAAAATACTCCTCAAAAGATAATTGTGAATTTAGGGAGGATTTCTTAGGCCTGGGGTCAGAGCTATACTAAAGTACGCATGCGGGGATACTTGCTGTTTGTGAAGCACAATGAAAAGATCAAATAAATGTGCTTATAAAGTGTGAAAATGGTCCATAAAGCCAGCTGGGGCTTCTGAGTTACTCGGGAACCTCAAATCATTGCCCCTCTAGCCTTCAGTTTGTCACTCTAAACTCTTCCGTTAACTGGGCTCTAAGGCCGCCTCCCACGCTTCCCCATGCTGCCCTAGGGATTCTCCAGTACCCAACCTCATAAGCCAAAGTTATTATGAGCTGCTTTACAAGATGCCCAAAGGCCAGCTGTGAGTTTGTTTCATATCTCAGGAAAGACTAATGGAATAAAAGCTCTAAGTAACACATGCAGGCCCTCCTTCCACACAGCCATGGCCTGAGATGTGGAGCTAGAGGAGGCATCAGGATTACTGTAGTTTTAGGGTCAGGCTACGCTGGCCACTGCTGGCTCTGAATTGCTCCTTCTAGCTTACCTGTTACCAGGAGGCAACTATTAAAGTTCAAGGAGAAACCAACTCAACAAAGCTTAGCCTTGCAAATTGATAACCAACTGTAAGGGGGGTTTTCTGACTCTTCATACCAGTGCCAGAGGATTCGTTTCTATCAGAAAGAAGAACGTCCTCTAACGTGCTCCTGGAGAGAAATTGCTTGGAAACCTGTATGAAAAAAATGCAACTTTTTATTCTTTGTAGTTGATGAGAACCTTATTAACAGGACATCCAGAGAGAGGACGACATGAAAATCTTTTGTTCCATGACACTCCTTTCTGAATCCATTTTGATTCCTTCTAATTTTGCATAAAATAAGAAGCAAAAATAAGATTCTTGAGGAAGGAAGCTTATTGGGGATGGCAGAGACTGGGAAAAGTGAATGGACTTTCCCTTCAGCCGCTGCATTGCCACTTCCTAGGCGTGTGACCTTGAGCAGGCCACCACGGCTTCCATTTTTCACCTATAAAATGAAGATAAGAACACAGACAGAGAGAGGACAGACAGAAGTCTTCAACGTTGCATCCTATGCCCTGCCCTCTTTTTTCTCTATGTTGCTCTCTTTTCTCGAGTTGAGTTTGGCCACCTTCCCTCCCCACTCAGGTGTAGGAACTCCCACCTGCTCCACACCTCTGTCTGGATATCTCAAAGAGAACTTTAACCATATCCAGAATCAAACTTTTGACTTCCCTGAAGCTTAGTTCTCTTTCAGTCTTACCTTAGAGTTCCCTCTATCCACTGGCAAAAGCAGATACCTGAGAGCGCATTTCTGTTCCTCCAATCCCTTTCTTCCCTATCTCCCACTTTCAATCTCCCACTTTCAATCTGCTGCAGGCTTGGAAATGTTAATTCCCACCCAGCTCTTAAATCCATCCATTTCTATCTGGGTCCACTGCCACCACTCTGTTTTACATTCCCAAGTCACATTCCCAGCTAACTAGTCTCCCTTACAGTTGCGTATTCTGCTTCTCCTCTGCCCTAGAGCCAGATTGATCTTTTCAAAATGCTGGCCTGGCCATGCCATTTGCCTACCTGTGTCCTTTGATGGCTTCCTGTTGCCTCCAGGAGAAAGAAGAAAATCTTTCGCATAATCTCCAAGGACTGCATGGTCTGACCTCTCCCGTAAATTCAACCTCCCCTTGCCTCACACTGTCCTTGAACTCCATTCTTTGGCATCTTCTTTCACATCCTGTTATTTTAGCTTTTGATCGTGAAGTAGATTAAAATTTACAGAAATACTACAAAACAAGTACAAATAATTCCTATATATGGTTAGCACATTCCTCAAATGCCAAATTTTACATTTGTTTAATCCTTCTGAACTTTTTGAGAGTCCTATAATAAATAAATTAATATGAATTTATAGCTAATTTTACTAATTGCCCCTTAGTGTCCTTTAATAGCAAAAGAACAAAAACTGTCCTTTTGCTCCAGGGTCAGACTCCACTCAGTTGCCCTGTCTCCTTCAATGCTTTAATCTGGAATAATTCCTCAGTCTCTGTCTTTTGTGACCTTGACATATTTGAAGAGTCTTGCCCACTTGCTTTGTAGAATGTCTACCATTTGGGATTTGTATGAGATTCCTCAAGATTAGATACAGGTTATTATTTTTTTGGCAGGATGATCACAGAAGTGATTTTGTGTCTTTTAGCATGTTGTATCAGGAGGAACATGATATCTGTTTTACTTTGATCACATATTTGAACTGAGGTCTGTCAGATTTCTCCATTATAAAGTTGCTATTTTTCTCTTTGTGATAAAATAATAAATATCTTGTTGGAGATACTCTGAGACTATGTAATAAACTTTTATCTTTCAATATTAGAATCCTTTGATGAGTCTTCAAAAATTATTATTTTGGTGATTTCCAAGTGATGATTCTTTCACAAATTTAAAAATGCTGTGTTCTCTCCTACCCCAGGGCCTTTTCATGTGTTACATCTTTTGCCTAGAATACTCTTCCCACAATTTTAAATTGCTTAACTCTCTTTCTTTCTTTCTTTATTATTAAAGAGAGAGGCACAGTGAGAGAGACAGGAAGAGAAAGAGAGAGAAAGAAAAACAATTGTATTTAGTTTTTCATATGGCTTTCGTAGCTCTGACACTTCTTTGGGTAAGTGGTGCTGGAGTTTGAACCTGCATCCTCATGCATGCCAGGCAAGTGCTGCAATTGCTGAGCCACTGCCCTAGCCCCTCATTAGTGTTTTTTTAGATCACAGACCAAATGTTGTTTTCTCAATGATGTCTTCTGTGTCACTTTCCCCATACTAATTAGGTTTTCCATTTGTACATTCTTTTTTGAATCGTATGGTACCTTATAGCAATTATGATTTTATATTTGTCTTTGTGATTATTTAAAGTCAGTCTCCTTTACTATGCTGTAAATATAAGTATTTGTTTTCATGTACTTTTGGAATTTTGATGCTTACCATAGTCCCTGGTATACATAAACTCTTCATTAAATTTAACTGAAGGAATGAGTGAATGGATCTCATGGAGTTTTTGTGAGGATTAAACAAAGTAAGATATATAGAATTCCTAACATGTAGTAAAATCTTAATAAATATTGGTGCCTCCCATATCTTCTTGCCCTTACCTGGGATTAGGCTTTTTATGATAGGCAAAATGTTTATACCAAGCAAAAATTGGTCCCAGGAGGTGACCTTTTCTATGCCCAAAGATTGATTTCCATTTGAACTTTACTAACACTTATATGGAAGCAAATTTCTAAAGGGCAGCTCAGAATACAACATAATGTTATAATTCCTTTCTTATTCACAACATACATTGAAAAAAGCTTCTGTTGCCCATTTTTAGAAATTAGACCCAACTCTTCTACTCTCAAAGTGACCTCCAGTTATTTATGAGAGTCTGGTAGTCAAATGACTCATATGTGAGGGATTTGTCTCTCAGGGTCTTCTAGTCTGGTTTCTTTGCCCTGCTGCATCTGTGGCTCATGACTCTTTTTTATTAGGCATAGCTGCCCTCTGCAGATGACCTCCATTGATGTCCCTGCTCTGTCTTAGGGGAGAAGCAATACTTCCCCTCATCCAAATATCTCAAAACAAGTATTGGGAGCTTCTGATTCAAAATGCAAAACCAGCAGTCAGTCATCAAGTACCCTATCCAAAGACTCAATTGAAATTTCAGGACTTAGATAAAAACGAAAAAGAAAATAAGTTTATAACAGCAGAGTCAGAAGGAAAGATTATTGGTGAACACAAGATTTCAAGAAGTTCCCCAAAGAGGGCAAATTAAAATGTATTGATAAGTGAGCAAAGTAGGGGAAGCCAGAGGTGGGGCCTACAGAGAGACAGATCTGATCTTACTTGTGAAACTTCAGAGGTTCTGGTTCTGGGTCTGCAGATACGGAAGATGGCACCAAGAGGGAGCTGAAAAAAAGTATTGATTGAAGACAAGAACTGTAGGGGTCAGCCCTATACTCCCCTCTCCTCGGCTTCTATCTGTAGAAAACTAGTAGCTTGGATTTGCTCCTAAACTAAAGCACAAATAAAAGCCAAAAACAAAAGGTGGCAACTTTTTTTAAAAAGAGATAGGAACAGTGAGAGAGAGAGAGAGGGAGGGAGAATCAACTTTTTATTTAGTTTTTCACATGGCCTTCGTTGCTCCAACACTTCATTGTGTACATGGTGCTGGGGCTTGAACTCGCATCCCTGAGCATGCTAGGCAAGTGCCGTACTCGCAGAGCCACCACTCCAGCCCCCCAAAGTGGGAACTTTTCTGTAGAAAGAGAACAATCTTCAGGGAGCAAAGACTTTAGGTAGCCATTGCTATCCCAGAATAAAGCATTTTTTTTCTTCTGGAATTTGGGCAAATTGTTCCCTATTGATCACTCTAAGGTGAAGACTGCCATTCTCTATATCCCTTCTAGATCCACAAAGTTTACAATCAGTCTTTCCATTCAGGACAGCGGTTTGTTGGGGGAAATAATCACACAGTCCCTATCAACCAAGAGAAAGACACCATATCAGCTACCTAGAAGATTCAACCTTGCCCCTCATTTTAAAATATGCATAAACAATATTTGAGGAGCAAAAGCAACACGTAAAAGCATAAAACAAAAAGAACTGACCCTGGAGAAAGCAGAGCTATGTAAGGAAAGAAAAGATAACTTTAAAAAGTCTGATTATATTTTGAGATGAAAAATAAAATCTTGTTTTTAAAAAAAGAAATTTTCCTCACAGCTACAAAAATTTCTACCCTATATTACTTAACTTAAATCCTGGAATTCCTATTGGTTATATGTTGAATTCTGAAAATATCTTTTTTCTTATTTTCTATTAAATCTTTTCTACTTATCTTTTTTCACAAGTTCCTCAAGAATGACCCTGGAAATCTCAACTGACTTGTAGCAATAGATAGGAACAAGATCAGTTTTCATCACGTTGGTCTTAAACACCTGGCAGGAGAGTATAACCAAAGCTCAGTCCTACATAGACATTTAGCAAGAGAAACAATGGCTCTTTTTAAACATTACTTGAGGTGTATGCTTATTAATTCTCTCAATGGTAAATAAAACTGGGAGGTTACACAGCCAAAGGAAATATCTCTACCAGACAGAAGTTAACACTAAAGAGTAAACTGTTTTTCAGAATCACATGGGACTACAGCCCAAGGATACATAAGCCATTTTAAAAGCTAAATGCTATGTTTCTAACAACTTTGCTAATGTTTCAAAGGCATAACATGGCCGGGGCCAAGCTTCCCATGGCTTCACTTAGAATCTGGAGACTTTACACTCAGGTGGTTCCTCAAGTTCACGTGACCATCCAAAGAATTGAGAAGACATGGTATACAAGACAAAAACAGAGTGGCATAATAAAGGAACAGACAAAGAATCAACTCTTGGAATAAAATATTCTATAAAAAATTTAAAAATCAGCTGGGCAAGGTGGCCCATGCCTGTAATCCCAGTGACTCAGGAGACTGAAACAGGAGGATCATGGGTTCAAAACCACCTCAGCAACTTAGCAAGGTCCTAAGCAACTTAGTGATACCCTGTCTGGTGCTCAGCCCATGTCAACTCCTGTCACTCCTCCCCATATTGGGCTGCTTCTGCTCTGGTCCCAGGCTGTGGGGGAAGTCTGTTCTGTCCTCTTTTCTTTCCATCTTTCCATGTTTTACATATTGAAGGGGTTTGTTGTTACACTTCCAGCATGCACATATCATATATCCCTCCTTTACCTTCCCCACCCTTTCCCCCTCACCCTCTCCATCCTCCCCAACCCCTAGACTGTGAGGTTCCCCAGTTCAATTGGTAATCCGTGTTTGATGAGTCATTGTTTAAACTTACTGTTCTCTCACTCTTTCCTATATTGTACTCTAGCTTCCACACAGGACAGAAAACATTTGGTCCTGAGTTTCTGGGTTTGGCTAATTACACTCAGCATGATTTTCTCCATCTCCATCCATTTGCCTTCAAAGGCTTCATACATACATACATACATACATATATACTTACATACATACCTACAAAAAGTGTGAATTTTCCTGAATTAAATAATTGTATAAGAATTATTTGACTTCTTGGTGGGGTAAAGAGTATGTTGCATTGTTGATTGTCTCCCTAGATCCCTCCCTATCTTCCTTCCCTCTCCCATTGCCCCCACCTCCTACCTTCCCTTCCTTCCCCTCCATATCTGTGGTTCCCCTAGATTATGTGTTGCTGTGCCCTTGGTGGGACAGATAACATGGGCTGGACTACCTTTTCACTGAAGCCTGGGTTTAGCTCTAGCCTCCACAAAGGAGGGAAAACATTTGACCCTTGACTCCCTGAGTTTAGTTAACTCAGAATTTCTTCCATTGCCACCCATTTGCCAGCAAAGGCTGTGACATCATTGTTTCTAATAGCTGAGTAGAATTCCATTGTATGTATATACCAGAAGTTTTGGATCTACTCATCCAGTGAGGGGTATCTGGGTTGATTCTATAATTTAGCTATTGTAAATTGAGCTGCTAAAAGCATTGATTTTGCTGTGTCACTGTAATGTGTTGATTCTACCTCCTCTGGGAAAATAACCGGAAGAGAGATAGCTGGGTCATATGGTAGATCCAACCCTAATTTTTTGATGAATTTTCACATTGCTTTCCAGAGTGGCTGTACCAGTCTGCAGTCTAGCAGACTAGTAGACACCAACAGTGTGCTAGTATTCCTATCTCCCCACAACCCCTCCAGCATCTGTTACTGTTTGTATTCTTCATTTTTGCCAGTCTGACTGGAATGAGATGAAATCTTAATGTACCTTTGATTTGCATTTCTCTGATTACTAGTGTGATTTAGAACACTTTCTCATTTATTCATTGGCTTACTCAGTTTCCTCTGTTAAGAAGTTTCTGTTTAGCTCTCTGGCCTATGTATTGATTGTATTGCTTGTGTTTCTTTTAATATTTTGTTTGTTTGTTTGTTTTTAAGAGAGAGGGAGAGTGAGAATCTCTCACAGAGAAAGAGTGAATCAATTTTATTTAATTTTTCATGTGCCTTTTGGTGCTCTGAGACTTCATTGTGTACGTGGTGCTGGGGGTTTGAACTCACGTACTTGCACATGCCACTACTCTAGCTCCTGCTTGTCTATCAAGGGGGAGGACAAAATACAGTTTTTAGACTTACAGGGATTTGTGATATTTTCCTAATAAAATAAGGAAGTGATTCTAGGAAAATAAGGAGAAAGAAAGCCATCATTAAGGAAAGAATACTTCTAAATCCATAATGTGGTGAAGAAGTGCTTCAGTGTGGCAGAGGTACCAGGTCTGGAAAAAAAAATGATCTTGGAATGGGAGAATTTTTAAAGTAGTCTCTGGATAAAAGTGGAGATTCCATGCAATGTTATTATTGAGAGGCAGGAAGCAATCGAGGACACTAGCTGCTCATTAATTTTTCAATAAGAAAAATAAAAGGCAATTAGAAATTTCTGTAAAAAACACATAGAACAAAGTCATGGGCCACAGAGAAGATTCACTCCATTGTGACATGACTAGAATCTGGGCAGAGAATCCCTTTGAACTTGACACTAACAGTGTTCTCTGATGTCCCAAGAGTTATGACATTTTATCTGTAGAGAAGGAAAAATAATTATGTGATACATTTTGGCTCTATGATGAATGATATTTACATAGTAGTTATAATGTAAATAAAAATATTTATTGGCTTGTTAGCATTTAGACTCAACCTGCAAATAAAGTGTGAAAATCTTAATATTTATGGAATAGCATTTAAATGTTATTATCACCAACCATGTGAAAGAAAGTAAACAACAGAAATGTGGATAAGAAATGAAGTAAGGATAGTAAGTTGAGGAGAGTGATATTCTCAACTTATAGTGGTAGGTGGTTATTATGGTTTGGATCTGGAATATCCCCCAAAAGGTTCATGCTTTGAAAACATGATCCCCAGTGCAGCAAAATTCAGAGGTGGGGATTTTAGGCAATGATTTAGGCTCGAACCTCATCAGTGGATTGATCCATTTGCTGGATCAAACTATTGGGTGTTAACTGTTGACAGATGGGGCATGGCTGGAGGCTGTGCCCCTCCTGCTCTCAGCTTGGTGTCCTTGGGAACTATAGCTTGTTCCTGGCCTCTCCTGCTTTCTCTCCCTCTGCTTCCAAGCTGCCATGAGCTGAGCAGCTTTCCTCAGGCACATCCTTCTTCCATGATGTTCTGCCCAAAACAATGGAGTCAGGCAACCACTCACAGAACCTCTGAAATGGTGAACCCCAAATAAACTTTTTCTTTCTAAGTTGTTCTTGTCAGCCAGTTTGGTCCCAGCAATGAAAAGTTGACTAACACAATGGTAGTCAAAAACTAGTATTAAATGTTGATGAAACATAAAAATAGCAGTTTGTGTTTATTATTTAAAATTACGCTGTCAGCCGATAGGTATTCTGAATAGTTGAATGCTACTATTTATTCCTGATAGAATATGCAAGGTGGTAGAAAAAAGACTGCTGTCATTTGTTCAGCTCATCACTAAGCAGTAAATAATCATGTTCATTGCTAAGGATATTGACTAGGGAATATTTTTAAATTAATGAGTACAGACATAGAGTGCCTTTCAATTATTGAACATTTTCTGTAAAGGGGACAGGCCCTCTAGGGCACTGACTTAATGTTTTCAGTGCTTGAGGCCCAAACAGAGTGAAGGGTACAAATATCCCAGGTTTCCAACTGCCCTGATTGTCTTTGGTAATCATAAAACTGCTGGAGAAATGTCCCATTAAAAGTCTAAGAGGGCCAATTTCCAGATACACCACTGAGCACAAGTGTGCTTGTTCTGCTAGCCTGTTTGATTGCTGCAGCCTCCTTGGGCCCAACTCAAGTGGCACTTGCTGGGGAAATAGGGCTAGAGGAAGCAGTTCTTCTCCAGAGGCTGAGGAAAGGCACAGGAGTTTTGTCCAGGCTTCTGGTAAGCAATGCAAACCTCTGCCAAACTATCGCCCAAGATTTGGATGCAAGAATGACGCTTGCTGGGGGACCTGTCTTGTAGGAGCCATGTAACAGCTTCAGACCCATGTCAGTGCCCTGCATGCTGATCTACGGGACAGAGAAACTAAACGAGAGGCCAGGACAGACCTTCTTGGATAGGTTTCCTTCTGAACTGTCCTAGAAACATGAGCCTCTCATTATGAAGAAAAGGCATACTTGCCCATTCAGGGAGAATTAGTGCACTCTTCTGCTTACCTTGGAAAACCTGCTAACCCCAGTGTCTTAACTAGAAGGCCTCATAAACTGTTGTCAGGCTTCTAAGTCAGCTTTGCTGCTTCATGAAATGCTTCCAGTTCTAAGTGGAAACTGGGTCAAGTGTCTCCTTTCTTAAAAGAGAAGGAAGGGGCATTTGTTACATAATGGATCATTTTTAGAAAATGATTTAGTATGACCCAAGAGAAGTGCAAAAGTTACTCAGGCAATTGACAACTGATTCCTGACTTCCTAACTGATCCAGATAGATAGGCTAAGCTTTGAGAAGTCTGCCCTGACCACAGTCTCATACTAAGGGATTCCCATGCAGTGCCTTCTATGACACTAGCAATGGTCATGGAACCTGCCATGGTTTAAACCAAGTAGACCAGCGGAAGGTGTTTGATTAGCAAGTCCATAGACTGGACAGCGGTAGGCATCCCATGATGTCATGTGGCAGGTGAGCTCTGCCAAATGGGGGCATCACAAAGCTCCCTCAGAATTTGAACCAGAATGAGAGGAAGAGGGTTGATTAGTTTGCAGAGGAACAGAAATGGCAAAGGACATTCAGAGAAGGTAGAACACAGGCATAATGAGGAAGAGTCCAAGGGCATGTAGCTATCATGAGCATGAAAGCACTAGAGTAGAGGCAGCCATGATTAGCAGAGACAGGAATTGAGTCAATGTTAACAGCAAAGTGCAGAATAGGAAATTCTCTGCCTGAGAGAACGTCTGATCTAGGCTCCTGTATTGCCTTGTGGCAATACACAAGGAGTGCAGCTGAGGGACACACCATGGCATCCATTGCTTCAAGTAGTCCTCAAGACAAGTTCCCACAGAGTGAACTCACCTGAGTGAGTGTCTGTTTTATGCAGCCCAAAGAGCCTGGGTAAGCATTCCAACCCTCTTTTGCTGCCTTCTGGCTCTTTGGTACCACTTCCTGGGGAGATGATAAAGTAACTGAGGTAATGGAAAAAAATAGTCTAAAGCAATGACAGTAGCATTATCCCCTAATGCTTAAGAGCGCCTGGGCCTGTGGCTCGGAAAAGTTGGTAGAGAAGGTGCTTGGGGATTATGCCAGAAACTCAACTGTCTAGTATCTTTACCTCCAAGGATTCTCCACCACCTCTATCCCAACCCACCCTGCTCTAGCCACTTCAACTTTTCTCCATAGACACTAAGTTTTCAAAGTATTTAATCTAATAAACCAGCTGTGTTAATTTAGGTAGCAAATCACTTTCCCTTTGGAATAGATATTAATTTATCCCTCCTATACACAGGGTGCATAAATAAAATACTTTTATACTTTCTAACTTTTCCTAATTTGACCCCAAATTCTCATTTAATTGAGCTGGGAGGCAACTTAACCTCAGTTGTTCTAGAGACTATATGTCCCAAATGCAGTGAAGTTTGAGGGACTGCCCTCATCACAGGTCATCTGTGCCTGTGGGCGGCTAATTCTGAGGCCTCTGTGCTCCCTTCAGGCCTGTCATCCACATCTCTTATGCCACAGCCAGGAATTCAGTGCTAGGTCTCTTCCGGTTAAGGTGGCCTGCAGCCATCCCTGCTGACATGTATAACCCTGGATGGGAGCATTGTCTTAGAAACAAGTGGTGGTCCTCTTCTGGGACAGCAGGGAAGTCTTTGATCTTTCAGTTGGAGAGAGGTTTCCCTTGTAAAATGAATTCAGATGAAAGGAAATTGACAGAAAGCCCTGCACATGTGGGAAATTTTAACTTGAGCACTTGGACACACATGCACAAATATGAGTGTGTGTGTGAGCACACATGTATGCTCCTGCGGATTAAATTTGTCTCTAAGACAGTGTTTTCTTTCTCAGAGTTGCACAATGATTATATTGATTGAGTACACGCTATGTAGGAAGCAGCACGGTAAGTATAAATAAGCCAGTGGGATTTTTGGAGTTTCCCCTGGTTGCATCCCAAAGTGAAGAGGGGCCGTGTGGATTAGAGATACTCATAAAATACATCTGCAAAGCCAGTCAATGAGCTGTCAGCGTGGTCTCATTAACTTTAGGGAGGCCTCGGATAAGGCTTTATTTCTAACATAGCAAGTTGCAAGAAAAGTAAAAACCTGCAAACGTCTCCTTAATATCTCTTGTCGCCACTTAATTGCTGCCCACTTAATTCTAACGGGGCCTCTGCAGAAGGCACTCAGTAATCCTGGACTTTTTTCTCTCTGGATCCTGCGTTTCTCTGTCTGTGCCCTCCCTGTCTATTGCCCAGAGTGGAAGAGTCTTCTCTTGTGTGCTTCTCTCTGTCGTCTGTGTCAGTAGCCTTGAAATCCTAGACCTGTCCCCTAAATAGAAGGTGTTGGCTCACCAGTCCCAGGGTTTTCGAAAGGTGCCATTAGTGGCCTGGGGCTGGGGGTGGATGGAAGACCGAGCAGAAGTACCTCCCTTTGTCTGGGGCTTGACGTTTACTGCATGCAGGACTTGTGTGCACATTATCTCAGCAGACCCCCTACAGCCCGTGCAGGGGGTTGCTCTCTTCTCACAAATGTGAGAAAAGGGCTTGGAGAGGTGGAGGGACTGAACTCTGGGTCACAGAGCAGAGCTGGAACTGGAAGCCAGCTCTTCTGTTTCCCACTCCAGTTCTCTTGGCCCTTTCTGAATGGAGCAACTATCTGTAGGTATATAATAAGAGCTAATGTGAGCTGAGCACTTGTCCAATCCTGTGGAAGCAGCCAGGATCAGACACATTCCTTGCCTCAAGATGCATACAGTTTAGTTGGGTGTTCATGCCTGCCTGTATGTGGCCCTCTGCTGGGTAAGCAAAAACAAATGATTACGCACTTGCAGGCTGAAAGAAAGTCAGCGTCAGCACTCGGCTCCCTCCTAGAAAGCAGAGAACTATGCTAGAACCTGTTTTCTTTGCTCACCAGCTCTGAATCCATAGATCCAGGGGAAATTGTAAAGCCCCGTGTAGAACTAAGGACAAGTGTGAGATGTTCTCCACCACCTTTTTCTTCCCCTTGTTCTCTTATTCGGATCCGGCTCCTGTGGCTCTCACACCCTTGTTTAGCTGGGGAGGATGAGGAAGTAGCTTGGAGCTCATGCGGGCACAGATGTGGTTGGCACATAGAGCACCCACATCTCTTCCCAACTGCCAGCAACTTTGATTTAAAGAGGAGAGAAAAGAAAGATTTGGACTGGGAGCCAGTGATGAGCAGGCAGGAGTGGGAGGTGTGGACACGGTACAGCATCCATGCTGCGTCTGCTCCTTTCAACTGGGTTTGACTTCCTGAGGTCCAAAATGGACAAATCTGTCTTGGTGGCAGTCCCATTAGGGATGAGGCCAGAGGCTCACAGAAGGTTCATGAACACGAAGACCCTGAGCACCACAGTGCTGCTTAGGCCCAGGTAAACAAAGCCCCTAGTCGGGGTTAAGACATCTCCCTGAGGCTGGAGCTAGACCCCAGCCATTGGAAAGGAGATCAATTCTCATGTTTTAAATCTGGATAAGGTGTAATGACATACAACCTAAGGCATTTGTAGAGGTGTATGGGGAAGGGCAGGGAGGGATAAGTGTGGGTAATTGGGGGGGCTCTTGGGGGTAAATCTAATTTTCAGATTGTATATATATTATATTATTTAATTGGAAGCTTGTTTGATTGTTCAACAAATAAATTTCTAAAAAAAAACAAAAAAACCAAACAAAAAAAACATCCTCCCTGACTGCACTGGAACCTGCTTTAATCCCGACCTGAGGACAGGCAGGGAAGTCAGTTGTTGGCTCAGAGAGAGCGTCTTCTCTTAACAAGGGCAGCAGTACCTACAGGGAGGGACAAAACTCAGTTGTGCCTACAGATAGGTGGGGCAGAAGTCTAGAAAGAACAAGGCCGAAGCCAGATTCTGTGGTTGACCTACTACCATGTGTGTCCCACCATAAAATAACAATGAAAATCCAGTGTCTGCATAGCTGCAGGCCTTGAAATCATTGGAAGATGGCCCAGGTGTGTGTCCAAACGTTTGGGACATTGGGGGTTTGTCACAGTGTTTGAGCTTTCTGGGCATAAACCTTACACAAGTAGATAAAATCAGGTATACAATCTTGTGCGTATTAGAATATTCTTTCTTTTTTGTCAAGTACAGCAGCACACGCCTATAATCTCAGAGGCTCAGGTAGCTGAGGCAGGAGGATCGCAAGTTCAAGGCCCTTCAACAATTTAGCGAGGCATTCAGCAACTGTCTCAAAAAACTAAAAGGGATGCGACTCAGTGGTTTAGCACCCCTGGGTTCAATCCTCAGTACCCCCTCCCCCCAAAAAGAATGTTCTTGCTTTTTCTTCCTATTTTTTTCCCTATAAACCTCTAGCCTGATTAATGTAACTATCTTTCACCTCTGCTGTTCACAAGGCAACAAGACGTATTTCTTCCCGATTTTCCTCAGCTCTTCCACCTCACAGGCATCACTCCAGAAGTTCTAAGCAGTTGTCATCCCACCTTCCCCATCTGCAGTGGCTCTTAGAGACCCAGCCTCCAACTCCGACCTTCCCAATGGCTGACCAAAGGCAAGGTACTCCTTCTCTTTGAGGTGTTATTTTTCTTTTCATGTTAGACAAGACCCACTTCACTGAGTTAACGAAGGTCTCTTTCTATAAATGATCCAGTGCTGCATCTGTGCTACTGGAGGTTACAGTCGTTTTCCATAGGACACAGCCACGCTCTGCAGGTGTGTCTTTGGCCTGCTGGCCCCTAGGCGTATCCTCTTGCTTCCTTTTTCATAACTTGGATCCCAGGCCTCTGAACCTATTTTGGCATTTCACTCAGGCAAGAATCTCATCCTGTGCTGGGTCATACTCTCAACGTCAGATACAACTCTCAGCTTAAAATTACTCTCTCCTGATGCTACTATCCTCTCCTGCTACCACATCATTTCTTAAAAAAAAAAAAAAAAAAGAATACTCACAAAAAAAGATGTCTGCCCTTGCTGACTTCACTAGCGTTTCTTTCATTTCCTCTTGAGATCACCCAAACAGGTTTTTGTCCTCCCACTCCAGTCTGGGTTAGATCACCAGAGATGCCCTGCTTCGAGCCCATGTTAAGCTGTAGCCCTCCTCTCTCTGGGCCTCCAGGGAGCTTTGACACTGTTCACTCCCAGTTCCTTTTTTTTTTTTTTTTTGTTGGCCTGTGGGACACCACTCTTCTGGTTTCCCTCAGACCCCATGGCCTAGCTCCACCTCTTCTCGACCTCTAGATATTGCTTGCCTCAAAGCACAGTCCTCTTTGCTATTTTACATTCAGTCCCCAGGAATCTGCTACAGGCCCATACTTTAAAAAGCCTGTACATGCCGTCAGTTCCCATAAACTCCAGATTTGCACGTCCAACTCCTTCTCCACATCTCCACTTCTCACTTCTACTCTCTATTTCCAATCTTATTGATTATGCTTTCAAGATATATTTAGTATTCCACTGCTCACCTCCCTTCATGAATAGATGCCAGCCACAGAAATTTCTCTTTTTGGCTAGTATAGTTGATCCAAACTGTTCATGCATTATATTCAACTCCTCACAGTGAATCACTACGTGGTAGTAAGAGTTATCCCTTTTAAAAATGTAAATCTCATTACGTCATTCTCCTGCTCAAAACTCTCCAAAAGCTTCCTGTGAAATTCTAAAGATACAAAGTTCCGCATGATCTGATTCCCTAATTCTACCTTAGCCCTCATCTCCTAACACTTTATCACTCATTCCAAATCCTCTGGTTGGAATTCTCCCAGCCCAGGGCCTCCACCTCTGCTGTTCCCTGTGTCCCAGTGAGTCAAAGGCCCCTTGGAATAGACTTTTTTTCTTTTTCTTTTTTTCCCACTTGATGTTGAACCCAGGGCCTCATGCATGTCAAAGAAAGCAAGCACTGTACCAATCAGCCTGCAATAGCTTTATGTTGCTCAGGTAATTAACAAATCACCACAAATTCAGCACCTTAAAATAACCCCCATTCATTATATCACAGTTCCATAGCTCAGAAGTCGGGCATCACATGGCTGGAGCTTTCCACTCCTAGGTACATACCTGACAGAATATATGCACAGTTCTGGGGCTGGAGATGTAGATCAGTGGTAGAGCACTTGCCTGGTAGGTACAAGATGCTGTGTTCAATATCAAGCATTGGGAAAGAAAAAGGAAGAAGAGGAAGAGGAAAAGGAAGAAGAAGAAAAGAAGAAGAAGAAGAAGAAGAAGAAGAAGAAGAAGAAGAAGAA
>PVKS010008312.1:0-68880 GCA_004027875.1 Aplodontia rufa | reverse complement strand
ATTACATCTTATCTGGATTTAACACATGCTAATAGACCAACTTTCTCACTGTCCAGGGTCTAGTCCCCACCTCCACAGATGAGTGGAGACAATCGACCCTTAGTTCTCTGGGTTAAGCAGATTTTACTCAGCATGATCTCTTCTATAGCCATCCATTTACCTTCAAAGGCTGCAATATCATTGTTTATAATTGCTGTGTAATATTCCATGGTATAGATGTACCACAGTTTTTGGATCCATTCTTCCAGTGAGGGACATCTGGGTTGTTTCCATAGCCTAGCAATAGTAAATTGTGCTGCTATGAACATAGATATTGCTGTGTCACTATAATGTGCTGATTCAAAGACAAAATTGGTCCAACACTTCAGCATTTGGGAGGAGGCAAAGACTTTCTCAACAGGTCTCCAAAAGTGAAGGAAGTAAAGTAAAAAATCAGTGAATGGGATGCCATAAAGCTAAAAAGCTTTTGTACTGCCAAGGAAACAATCAAAAGAGTCAAGAGGTTTCCTACGGAATTGGAGAGAATCATGGACTATGATTCCTCTGACAAGGGTCTCATATCTAGAATCTACAAAATCCTCAGAAATGTCAACTACAAAAACACCAACAGCCCAATTGATAAACGGGCCAAGAGCTAAATAGAAACTTCTCACCAGAGGACATTGATCAAGCCAATGAATACATGAGAAAGTGCTCTAAATCTCTAGTAATCAGAGAAATACAAATGAAAACCACATTAAGATATCACCTTACGCCAGTCAGAATGGCATCTTGGTATTTCTAATAATTTTGTCATCTGCTGTGGGGCTCCATGTGTTGCCTAGGGTGTTGTGGAAACTCCATCCTTAGAGGAGATGCATTCTGCTGCCTTGTAGCAGTGGCCATGATCACAGGGGGGAACCTGTGATCCCTGAGGATGACAATGGACCCCAAATTGAAAGTGTATCAACAACATGGGGAGAGGGCAAGAAAGCACCAGGGTGACCAGGTGACTATGCATGGACCAAGGCAGAAAAATCTGCTCTTGAGCTCAAGAGAGAAGTACTTCCTTGGTGTTTGGGACAACCCAGAGGTTGTGTGTGACTGAGACTTTATTCAGAAACAGGAGTCCATGCCCAGGAAAGGGGGATGTGAGCCAAGAGCATACAAGAAACCTCCAATAAAGTGGGGGGAGGCTGAATACTCAGGGGGAAATGTAATTACAGGAACCTACAAGAAAAAAAATGGGGATTAAACATTCTAGACCTGGTAACATGGAAGAACAACAGAAAGATCACAGATGTAGAAGTCATCTTTCCTTTGAAGAGTCCTACGGATAATAAACAGTGGTGATGGTGGGAGTGAATCTGCCCCCACGGAGGACAAGTGCCACCTGGACCTTTGATGTCAGTGTCCACCCTGGCTGCCAGACTCCACTCCTGACACTTCCAGCTGTACAGGCCTGCCCTATGTTTGAGTAATAAATAAAAAAAAATCTGTGATAGGCTCTATTTTAATTTCTAAATGGTTAAATCTAATAGACTTTAGTATATGTAGCTATTTTCTCCTACATGTGAAGCTATAGTGCCTGTTGAAAAGCTACAAGACTTTTTATTTCCTGTCTGTTTTGTGTGCACACATGTATATTGTATGTTGTGTCTCATACATGCTTGGTTCCATACATCATGAACACGGTATCAACTGGATTACAGATAAATGAATACTCATACATTCAATGAATGGATGCAGATGCCTTTTCAGTTCACGGAACTTAAAGCTTTAACAAAAAGGGCTGATCTCAATTGGTAATTTACTAATCCACATGGGTTTTTCTAGGTGGCCAGCTAATCAGAATGTTGCTGAATGATAGTCAATGGTCAGCAATTAGAAGTGATGGGCCCCAGGTGAGGCCTGGTTCAGACAGCGATCACTCCAGGAGGCTAACTGGTAGAAATACCAAGGCCTTTCTCAAATGTAGAAGACCGTGAGGCTCACCTGTGGGAACACTCAGACAACTCCTTTGTCCCAGAGTCAGGAAAATGGAAGGTGGAAGGGTACCCAGATGGGAGCTCCAGGAGGATTAAAACTCAGCATAAAGGACACAATCAACAGTCTTGAAACTTTCTCAGTGCTTGCTTAACATAGATTTTTTTCTGCTATCAGGCCCCCTCCCACAAGGCAGAGTTTTCTTTCTTGAAATAAATCCTACTCCATTAACTCTCCCCTCCTATTATTGTCTGTGGATTTTATTCTTCAAATCTGCAAGACAAGAATCCAGAGGGAAATTGGCAAAGTGGGGCATCTAGTTTCATGTAGAAACTCTGGCTTCACCTCGTGGTCCACACAGGGGTCTTTGGAAGGCTGAGCAAAGACTCTAACGCTGTCCCCTCTGCTTTTCCTCCAGGAGTCCCACACTCCATTTTATACGATGGTCTCTATCAGAAATGCTAGACCCTTTCAGCCGGCTAAAAGTGAATAGCACAGCTGCCCGGCTCAAAACTCGGGGAGGCTTGCTGCAGCGCTTCTTATCAACCCCTGCCTCTGGCAGAGAGGATGTTTGTCTGATCTTGCTTCAGCCTCCTTTCAATCAACCCACAACCTGAGGTCTGTTAGAGGTACCCTAAGTCTCTGGCTGAGACTGTTCCTCAACGTGAACAGGGTCTCTAGAGATGGCTGAAAGCCAATTGATCACACACGGAAGCTCTGTCTCCACTTGCATCTGTCATGGTCTCTCACCCGATGGTGAGGGAGGGCCTCCTCGGATAGCTCCTGGAATCGCAGGCTGTGGGAACTTCTCAGAGTGATGTGATAACGTTAAGGCAGTGACCTAGCTGTCAACCTACCAAAGAGTCAGTGCGGTGTCCTTTTTTGTTTCTCTGCCTTGCAGCAACCTCCACCAAGAAATTTGCAGCCCAGCCTCAGACCCAAGCCCAATGATCCTGTTTTTGCCAGTATTATGGTTTGAATGTGAGGTGCCCCACAAAAAGCTCATGTGCGACAATTTTGGGAAGGCTGACATGAAATGATTGGGTTATAAAATTAACCCCCTTATAGGAATTAACTGGGAAGTGAAGGCTAGTAGGGTGTGGCAGAAGGAGGTGGGTCATTGGGGGCGAGCTTTGGGGTATATATTGTGTATCTGGTGTGGAGACTTTCTCTACTCTGCTTCCTAAAATGACACCTTGAGCTCTCTGTTCCCTCTGCCACACTCTTCTGCCTGATGTTCAGCCTCACCTTGAGCCCCAAGGAATGGAGCTGGCCTTCCATGGACTAAGATCGAGCAAGCCATGAACTGCAAATAAATTTTTCTTCACCCAATTGTTCTTGTCAGGTCTTTTAGTTGCAGCAGTGGAAAAGGTGACTAAAATAGCCAGTTTAGACTTTGTCAGACTGTGAAGATTTTCTCCTCTTAGGAAGGAGTTCTAGCCCCGCCAGCTTTCCTAGGGAAAAACCCCACAACTCTCATCATTTTAATTGCTCTTAGACACTTTGTCCACTGCCCTACTTCCTAGGTTAAGGGTCTTAAATTTTGGATTTGCTAATGTGGGGACATCATTGCTGGCTGTATAAATTAGATTCCTTTATGCAACAACTAGGACAGGACTCTAATTATGAGTATGATGGCAAATATAGCCATCAGGAAAGACTTGAAACTTGTCCAGGGCTCATGGCTCTTGAGAACATGTCTATCCCTTAGCTCAATAGCCCAGAAAGTGATTGGCCTGTCTCCTCTGGGACGCTCAGCCTGCCTACAGTGCTTCTATAGTGGGGGATACACACAGCACAGAAAACGGATTTAAGGGATGTTTCCATGCTGGGCAATGAATCTGACCAACCCTGGAGTCCCAGTCAGGCCTTGAGGGGAGGTTACCAACAACTTTGAGGTCCAGAGGGGAGCAAGGGATGCCTTCTTCCCCCTCGTCTCAGATGGGCAACACTCCATCTGGCACGAGCATTCCTATGCTGGGATTCCTTTGGCCTTCACACCCTGGGATAAATGCCTCATATTTTCTGTACTCAGTTCTGGCCCAAATACCAGTTGGAGGACAGGAAGAACTAATTCTTGAGGGGAGAATAAACTATAACTCCACCTTACAGCTAGATTTGCATGAACAATTACCCAGACCAGCTTGAGACCAGAGTTGGGTGGATGTCACCCTTAAACCAAACCAATATGGCACTTTCTCATACGCTAGGGTTCTGTTCTTTGAGTTTCAGAAAGGGAGACAGAAGGGAGAAGTGTGGAAAAGGCCTCTTCCATTGAATATCAATATGCCTAGTTTACAAAAAAGGCCCAAAAGCAGTCTCTGGGTACCATCAAAAGTGACAAGGCTCACTTAAAGCTGATGGCATTGTGATAATAAGGGAACACAGGTCAGGCTCACAAATATCTTTTGTTCCAACCCCTTGAATATCACCTGGGGAAAAAAAAGATGAAGGCACGGTTTCTGTATATGCCAGATCATCTGATCTGTCTTGTGGGATTAAATTAAATACACAGATAACATTTATAAGGATTGCTTCAGAATATGAATTTAATAAAATGTCTGAAACTAGAAAAAATAAAACAAAGTTATTGGCATGGAAATATATTTTAGTATGGAAAATTAGAAAGTAAAATAAATGTTTCTAGGTGAGAAATTATTTTGTATGGTAAAGTAATATTCTTGTGCTAAAGTCTAAGATCAAGGAGGACAAAGGAAGGATGTAAACAAGTTGTAGAATTTCTAAGTTGCAGAAGGTATAGACAATAAATCTCAAAGTTCGTATGTAATGAAATTGGCCACTTCTAGCTGCAGTTAAAGTTATTCATATTTTAATGTACTGATAGGAAACAGTCTGAGCATTGATCTGCTCTTATCTATTAAGACAATTTTCTCGTGTCTGTTAGGTTTTATTACTTAGGGAAGTCCTAAAGGAATTAGATTTGTGCATGTTTTAAAGTCTTTTAAATGATCACTTCATAACTGGTTAAAGTAACTGCTATTTTAGGTTATTAAAGTGTAGTGGACGCCCTAAATACATGTGACCAGTGACAGGTGTACACCTAAGTACCATGTTTGTATGAGTCTTGTCTAAGTGTTATGTAAAAGTTTGCAAAATGAAAGTTTATGTAGGTTTACTGGGAAGACAACCAACACGTGCTCTATTATACTCTGTATCTGACACAGAAGGACCCTATCGCCATTTGAAGACCTGGCTTATATCTGTTTGCTTTGACTAAGTCTATTTCTGATCATTAATACCATTTCCTAAATGTATAAGAGATGTAAGGCAATCCTTTGATTTTTCATGGTACTGTTAATCCACACAGGCCAGTGATTACAGTTATTGTACACTAAAGACTCTGCATTTTACTTCAAAATTTAAACTTAGCTAATGGGAGGACATCTGTGTAACTATGACACTCACCATTACTGGCTTTGTTGTAGAGCGAATGCATTCATTTTCTTCAAGTATACAAACTTTTTGAAAATGTAAATCTTGGGAACACCCTAAGTGGATATTCTCCAAAATAAAACCGTCTATAGCAATAATCTCCTTCAGAGTTATATAGAAATAGCAAATTTGGTTGGTATTTTTATGCCATTTGATGTTTTGTAACTAAAGTAATTTGTCAACAAGTATAAAATGTTTTGTGTTACTCTTAACACTGGGATGGGAATTTAGATGTATTTTTGGAAGGTAGTAAGATCTTGATTTGTTCAAAGGTTGACAGTCTGGGACATGAAAACATTTTGCTACTTTTTCCACAAAAAGAAAATTAGGAGCTCTTTTAGTTTTTGTTTGATCCATGTTTCACGTGAAATGTTGTATTGTGTTGTTTTTCAAGAGCCCCACCTCACGGAAGACTCTGCCTCTCACCCCACTCCATGTTTGGATGGGTCCAAGGAGGACTAGACGTAAGCTTAAAGTTGTGTTCAAAAGATAGATCTTCACAAAAACAATCTGTTATCTCAAAGTAACCTAGGGATATAATACAAAATCAAGTAAAAGTTTGGGTAAATTATAAAAGATATGTAAGATAGTAAGAGTTTTAAAAGGAAGTAAAATTTGTAAAGGGTCTTGCAATTGAGTTGATACGTTTGTGTGTCTGTGGAGACAAAATGAAGATATATTAGTGTTATTATAGAAATTATGTTTCTTGGTTCAAAGCTATTACAAAAGCTGAATGCTTTTGATCTTGTTAATTTCATTTTGTATTCTTCTTCTAGAACTTCATAACTTCTGCCTGTTAGTGGTTTGAAGAAGTACTCCTTCTAACAGAATAACTTGAGTTAATTTGAGATAGTAAGCCATCACCTATAGGACAGAATAGGATATAGAGCTTATTTCAAGTACTACTATGAACTCCAGTTAAATTGAAGGGGCAACCAGAAAATTGTAGAGGTTGAAGTTACTGGTGAAACTGACCTGCTCAAATTTTAAAACCAAAAATTGTAAACCAAAAGACAAGGAAGTAAAAGGCCTAAGGAAAAGTAATCAATATGTTGGCCCTTGCCCTCTAAGGTCAGCCAGGACCCAGGAAACAATGGGATTGCTCTAAATGTCCTGAAACTCTGGCTGAATCACTTGAACTCCTGATCGCGGGGATCAAGAGGACCCTAGAGAATAAGGAGCCAACCAGTGCACGTTCCGCAACAAGGTGGCTCATTGGAGATGGAAGTGTCCCTGATGCTTCCAAGGGAGGCCACATGCGGAAGCTGGCACAACTGTAGAGGAAAAGCTAAAAGAGCCAGAGGCTTCTTACAAATTCCCTGAGAGCAACGCTGACAAATGTCAGCTGACTCTAACAGTTCATAAGAAAGGGGTCAATTTTGACCAACTTGGCAAGTTTGGTTATACTCTGGCAGGAGAGTATAACCAAAGCACAGCCATACGTGGACATTTAAAACACAATGGCTCTTCCTCGAGATGTGCATCTGTGTCAGTCCTCCCCAAAGTAAGTAAAACAGAGGTTACAAAGGAAGGGATTTTGTACAGGAGTGCCTGATGAATATCCATAAAAAGCTCTGTCAGAGTTTCAGAGCCACAAGTTTGTTCTGAGTCAATTTGACACACACACACACACACATATATATATATATATATATTTTTTTTTTTTCTGGTATGATTATTATGAACTGCTGCTCAAATTCCCCTTCCAGAGTTTGCAATTCTTCACTTTCAGCCTGACGACTTGATTTTAGTCAAGACCTGGGAAGAAAGCAGGCTTCAACTGAGCTGGAAAGGACCTTACCAAGTGCTCCTGATCACCAGATGGCTATCTGAACTGCTTAAAGGGGAAGAACTCATTACCGTGGACTATTTCCTACTCAGAGTTAATATATCTAGGGTGGATGGCAATGCCAAAGAGCACAACCATCATGAAACCAAAGTTATCAAAAGAAAATGGGGATTTGTGAGGAATGGGAAGTCCAGTGGTCCATTTTCAGAATGTAGCCTTCCTTGGATCCAACTGTAGCTATTTTAATTATAACCTTCCCCTTCTCCTGCCCCAGTTTTAAAATCAGATAATCTCGTAGACTGCACTCCCGATCTTGTCCAGTGTGGGCGAAGGGAGATAAGCAGAGGGACTGCCCACTCAGGCACCCTCTGGCCCCGAATCTTGCCTTGCGCACACACGTCCCAGCTCGTGTTTGATTCTTGCAGCATGGCGGTATCTCTAACAACCTCCAGGAGAGTCCCAGGACCTGACTGCAGGAGTTACATGTGGTGTCTGGACTGCTCTTCTCTCTTCAGTGCCCTCCATCCCTGATTTGCCATGGACCTTGGTATCTTGCGTATTTCCTGTGCCTCAGTTTCCTCTTTCACAGAAGAATCATGAGAGCGCCCCTCCTCTCCAGTTGTGGTGCAGATTCTTTTAGTTGAACAAACAAGTTGCCTGCACTGAGGCTGGCTCGGCATACAATACAGAAGGCAGACGACTGTTTTCATGCCATGTTGCTCCCTTTGGGGTCACCAATACGCAGGCAGCTAAGGATCAGGCCTAGAGACCCACAGCCTGAGTGATCAGGTAGTGAGCAGGCGGAGAGGCCCCATCAGCAACAGAGTCCCTCCAGGGCTGAGGCTTTGTGGGCCATGCTATCAGCAGTGGGGTCAGACTAATCGGGGGACCTGCCCTTGGTGCTCTAAAACCAGAGAGCGGCTGCTGAGGTCCCACGGAGTCTAGCTGCAGGATACATGTGTTTTCAGAGTTTCCTGGGAGTAAAAAATGGTGACTGCTGCAAACCAGAGGGCACAAGCAGCCGCGGTGAAAGCAATCGTCCTGTCAGAGACGGAGGCTGCGTGACACCTGCACCTGGCTGGGACCAGGATCCTAGCGATCCCACTGCCCAGGCAGAGTGAACACACGTGTCAGTCACGGACAACCCCGTTCCTCCCTTCCCAGGGGTGAGCTCGTCTCTCCGGTTCCACAAGCCGCTCCCAGTCAGCTTGGGTCTGGCATCTTGTCATCGCTCCTATCATCGCCAGCCCTTCTAGGCGCTGTGCCAGGTGGGGAGCTTCGTGCAGCTCTCCTGCTCAACGGCTCTGATGCTAATCAGTCCCCTTCTTCCTGAGCCAGACACAGCCTCTCCCCTTTGGGTTCTCATGAGCCCAGGTGCTTCTGGTGGCCCACTCCCATCAACAGAGGTCACAGTGCACCTCCTTCTCTGGACTAAGAGGGGCGTGGGGTCAAAGACAGAGCCCGTTCCTTCTCATCTGCTCATTGCCCACTGTCGGCCACACAGAGGGGAAAGTGCTTTGGAGTCCATGCTGGTGCGTGACCACCGTCTGGTGATGGGAAGGAGAGAAAGGGCAGAGGCACACTGGGAGTGTGACCAAAGAGTGGAAAGGCACTGAAGCAGCCCCTTCTCTTCTTGGCTGAGGCCTCTGAATCCTGCCCTCTGCTCTTCAGCCTTCCCCATGCCAGTGGCCTCAGGGCCTGGCCCTAGGTTGGAAATGCGCTTTTGAGCTCAGAACCTTCAAAGCCCTTCAGCCTGTCTTTCATGTCTTTCATCCTGGGAAGCCATTCTGGGACGAGAAGTGAGCCTCAGGCCAAGTGTGGCTTGGGGGAGCCCAGAGGCCCTGCCGGCTGGGGAGCATCATGGGATTTCTCCAGAGTCTGGGCTCAACTTCTTGTTGCTGTCTGACCTGCAGCCCTGGTGACTCAGAGCTGCTGTCAGCCACAGGGCGTCCTGGGTGAGGGTCAGTCTAGTGCTGTTGTCTCCTCTGAGGAATCAAAGTGTTTGCAAGGGCTCACATGTAGGAAAGATGGAGATAGGGTCCAACTCAGGTCTTCAGCGTAAAGTGTTTGACATCAGGCTACCCCCTCAACTTCTGTGAGCCCCTCTTCATAGGAAAGAATAGGGACAGGGCAAAGCAGCTCAGAGACAATGAAACAACTTTCCCAAGGTCCCAAAACCCTTAAGGAAAAGAGGAACTTGCAGAAGGCCCTTTTCAGTGCTGGGTGCCATGTTCCACTGCAGCGCACCTCCGATTTCTACAGAGAGGGATTATCTAAAGTGCAAGTTCAAGCACACAAAGGATTGATTTCGTCTTCTCAGAGAAGCAGCCCTGAGCAGAGGTCTCACAGAGCCCAGAGATGGGGGTGCTAAGGCAAACGTTCTGTGCCCATGCAGGGTGGGCGGGGGGCCAGGTGCAGGGAAGATCGGCAGATCATCCTCTAAGCAGGCTTGAAATCTGCATTCTTACGACATTTCCACCATCCAATATTAGCAACTAAATCAATTTATGTTTAAATTCCCCGGATGATTAGATCTAGTGTAGGAGGCCAACTTGACCTTCAGGCTGCAGCTTTCTGGTTCTGCCCTGGAGAAGGGGAAAAAAGGTGGGTTGGCTTTGGGGCCAGTGCATCTCTGGAGGAGCCCTGCTCGTCCACTGTGCCCTGTGCTGTGCTCATCTGCTTTTGCCCTTCTGGGAGGCTGTGAGCCTGTGTGTGCCCACATGTGCCTGGGGACTGTCCTCCCAGGGGGGTGCACAGACACGATGCTGGGATTTGGGCTCACCTGGGCTCACTCCAGCTAGTCTCCAAATGGTTGCTTTGTTATTCTTCTGGTTAGCTCCAGAGAGCATTTGGGGGAGCTGCCTGGATGAGAAGGCAATGCCCACTGAGAGCTGCCACAGTCTCGTCAGGCAGTGCAGGCCTGACGCCTTGCTGGGACTCTGTGGAACACAGGCTAGGCATCTAGGGGAAGAAACAGCTCCAGAGGCACAGGGATGTGGGAGGAGGGAGCACAGGCCCCTGACCCATCTCCAGCTTTCCCTTGCTGCAGTGGTCATTCAAATGCCACCAAGGGAGATGCCAACAGGATCTTCCATTCACTGATGGTGCCAGTACTTGAGGCAGGTTACCGTAATCTCATGACCACCCAGAGTCAAATGGCATCATGTCTAGTACTGAGCCAATCCCTCCTGCCCTGTCTGGTCAGAAGGGATGGTATTTTGCTGCAGGTGAGTGGAGGGAGGCAGCCGTGGGACCCCTTGCTCAAGCTACTGGCCAGTGCCTACTATCCCATTCACACCCACTCCCAGCCATACTGTGTACTGAACTGTGTGACCGGATGGACCTTTTGACCCTCTGCTCTGGAGACCTCTCCATGTGTCATGGACAGTGCTTCTCTGCCAGGGCCCAGTTGCATGCCTGGGAATGTTTATTGAAGGCGTGTCATTTTCCACTAGATGGCATGACTTTGGCCTGTAGCATGGCTTTCCCAGGAGTCTGTGACACACTCACATTGGGCCTCTCCCACTGTGGCTCCCTTTCACGTCACAAGGTTGGCCAGGTCAAATGGCCCAGGGCACTCACCCTGCTGATGATCCCTGTTCTGACCAGCTCCAAGCTGGCCCTCCACTGCCACCCCCTGTGGGCATGTGGTGTGCTGCAGGGTGCACAGGTGTGACACGTGCTATCTGCAGCACCTGAAGAGCTGCTTAGGTGTCGCACTTCCTTCTCAGTGGGAGGTACAAGGCACAGGCTTTCATTAGGAGAATCCTGTTTGCCCCAAACCACTGCATGGATGTGGAGTCCCGTGGATCTGCACGCGGTTTGTCCCCTTCCCTCCAGAGCACACTTGTTTCACCAAGGCCTGCGGTGTGCCTGCCCTTCCTGCTCAGCTGATGTTCCCGCCTCTGCAGAGGGTGGCACAGGAGGGTGCACACTGCAGGCCGGGTGTTCACGCAGCATGAGCCCGTCTGCAGCAGCTTGCACCCTGGACTCCTGTCCTGCCTCGCCCTAGCCCTGCTCCTGATGGCGAGGTTTGCTCCTAGTAGCCGAAGGCTGCCACCTGCGCTCTACTGTTTCTGTATCCACAGCCCCATCGTTCGGAGGTGGCCATTCCTGGGCCAGGGTAGTCTTCCTTTTTATTGGTGCACTATGATGGTGGGATTCTCATACACGCACACAACATAGCAGTATTATTTTCTTTGCCAACATCTTTGACCATAGCCCTGCCTCGAGAGGTGCCCTGGAGGCTCCCTGGACTGTGAGCTGCTCCTGAGATTTCTACATCGTGGCTGCATCCAGGCCCTGCCTACAGGCCGTCCTCTGTGGGCTTCCCCAGACTTGCAGGGACTCTCATCTCCGGGCAGGGTAGCCCTTCCTCTTTGCTCAGTCCCTGCTAGAGGGAGCAGGAACCTCTCCTCAGGGGCTTCCAGGAGTGGACACAGGGTGGACAGACTTCCCATGTGCCCTTCACGTTCTGTTCCCTTGGTTTAACAGCATTAGGCTCCAGGCTCAGACTGACTTCCGGGCTCCTGTCAGTGCACACTGTTTACACCTGCCAGCTCCTGTGTGTCCAAAAGGGGCATCATGTATGTGTGCGTGGGGGGGGGGTCAGGCTGGCACCGGGCTGGTTGGGCGACACTGTCTTCCTCAGGGGTTCAGGACTCTGAAGCCTGGGCAACAATGCATCCCCCTCCCCTCCGCCGGAGCTGTTGTGAATGACGTTGTGGTTTTTGCCATTTGAATGCTTCCGTTTCGTTTTCCACTGGGCTCAGAACAGGGCACAGTGAAGAACACTAGGCTATACAACAGGTTGCTCTTAAGATCCAGCTTGCTGGTGATGCGGACGTTTCCAGGTGATCATGAGGTTCACTCCACGGACTGTTTAAAGGGTGAATGTGGTCAGGTACCGAAGTAGGTGTATTTTAGAGCAGCCACACCGCCTGGAAGTGACTTAACCATGCAGTGGACTACATGGCCCCATCCCCAGGGCCAATGGTCTGCCTAGAGCTCGTCAGCTGCCCACCAGGGTGGGGTAAACTGGGCCACACCCAGACCAAACCTGGGAGAAGATTTTGTACTTTGTCACCTCATTAGCTACCTCAAAACTTCAGCTGCTCCCACAAGAAACATCTGTATTTCTCACAGGTCCATGGGGCTGCAAGGGTCTCTGCTTCTGGCTGAGGTCAGGTGTAGCTTTGCTCTAGTGTCTGCTGTCCTTGGCCATCAGTTGCCCATGGAGTCTCAGAATGAGTGACAGGAATGTGAGAGCAGCACAGCAGACTCATGTGCAGAACACCTGGACTCCTTCCAGTGAAATGGAGCCAGGGCCTTCCCCACAGCCACAGCATGGCAGGGACAGTGATCTGCCCCTGGATGGTCGTAGCCAGTCCCATGACAAAGGTGTGGGTGCATCCCTCTGATGGAGGCTGTGGAAAATAGGAGGCCCTGGCTGGACTCTCTGCAAACATGCGTGAGATATAACACACCCTCTTCTGGGAGACTTAGGACCCTGCTGGGCCCCCAACCCTGCACTTCTCACCGTTACGGCCCTGTCTCATTGTGCTGGTGACTCTGAGGTGGAAGCTGGCATGTGAATGTTGTCTCCCTGGTTCCAGAGCCCAGCCTGACTGGGGGAGAGGCCAGCGTCAACAGCACGGCGATTAGGCCATTCGCCAGCTGGCTGTTGGACTCTTTTCTGTTGCTCCCTCTAAACTGCGAGATTATTCCTCTGGTTTGAATCACCTAAACTTTTTTTTTTTGCTCAGATCTGTGCATCCTGTGTGCTACTGTACAGAGGAGCAGGACCACCACCCATCCCGGAGCATGCTGTGATGCCAATAAAAGCCTGGCACAGCGAGGGCAACGGCACTGGCATCGCACGCAGGGCACGAATCTGGGAGGGCAGCCTACTCCGCAGGTCTCCAGTTCCTCATCAGCAACATGGAGACGAGAGCTCCTAATTTGCAAAATTATCCCTAGAACACAGGGAGCAGCAGATTTGGAATTGTGCAAATCATGTGGAAGGCAATTCTGAGACTTTAATGGTCTTGGAATAACTCTCCCTGTGTTTTAGACCAAAACAATAAACTGTGGTTTGTTGATCTGTGCTGAGAAGTGGGTGTTTGTTTTTGTCTTTTTATTGACCCAGCTGCTGGTGAAAGTCTGCCCCAGGCCAGTGCTGCTAAGGGACATGATGTGGTCTGCTGGCTTTAGTTGCCAGCGCAGAGCCCGCCGTCTGTCAATTCGTCCCTCCTGCACTGCCAGACTTCATCAGACACTGCTGTCTCAGCGCAGTAGGTTGAAAAACGGCTGCAAATCCTGCCCTTCCTGGTATCCACGTCTTCGGTGTGAGGTCGTCCATTTCTCTGCTGTTTGAGGCTGGGCTGGACGTGTGACTTACTCTGACTTGTGAGATACTGGAGGACTTGAAAACATACCTGTATGTTGGGGTTGCTGTCTTGCAACCTGGCAACCATGTGACAAGCCAGAGTTGGCATATGGTCCCATCATCTCCCTCCTGCCCTCCCTAGCATCTGGCCGGTCCCCAGTGCAGAGCCACTAGCTGGGTAGCAGCTGAGCACGTAAGCAAGCCCAGCAAGAGCAGAAGAACTGCCTGGCTGAACCTGGCCAAAGTGACACGTGCGGTCATGAGACCAGCAGGTGGTGGTCCAGGCCACAGCGCAAGGCTGAGGAACAGTTAAAGCTGCTGGCGTGATTGGCATGTAGGTCTGCACCGCGCCTGGTCTGTCTGAAGGTGGCACCTCAACAGGCGCATGCCAGGCTGGTGAACGGAGTAGGGCCTGTCAGGGCTCCAAGATCCCCGGGTTAGCTGACTCTGTGCTCAGGAAACCGTTGTGCCCATGGCTGCAGTTTGGTAAAGCACGGAGGATAGCGTGCAGACTAAAGCTGCTGCTGAGAAAGGTATGTGTGCGGGAGCCCAGGGGAGCGAGCGGGAGCTCCCCGCTGCGATTTCCTGTGCGGCTGCAGAGTGCTCAGGCCCCCAGCAAACATATGCGAGAGCATGACAGACTGCCAGGCAGGCTGGCTCCCCTGAGCCTGGCGTCTGGGGTTTCCAGTGGGCACCAGCCATGGATGCAGCCATGCCTGGGAGTGGGACCTCAACTAGGCTGACCCGGTGCACCCACAGCCTCAGGCGCTTGCCATCCAGGGCGGATCCCACTACTAGCACAGCCCGCGTACATGGCCCAAACCTGAAGGCAGGGGGTTCTGAGCGCCTGCTAATGCAAGGCAGACCCTGCAGACCTTGGCCACACAGGGTTTCAGCAGGAAGGTCTGCCAAGCTACCCTTGTGACAGGCACTCAGGGGCAATGTGTCCTGGTTAGTGATGACCTGCACAGCTCATCAGGCAGGTGCAACATATAGACAAATGTAATGGCAAGCTCTGGGCATGGGCCTCAGTCTCCCACTGGATAGAGTGAGGAGACTAGGCAACATCACCCCTGTGACTTCATTCGGCCTTGGTGCTATGGCCCTTCACGCTGGATACGGTCACTGACATGGGTCCTGGATTCCTGACGGTGCCCATTAAATGTCAGATTGAATTTCCTTAGTCATACTCTAGTGACCTTGTCTTCTGCTTCATTTGAAATGGAACTACAATCTAATTTTCAATCCCCAGATGACCAGGCTGTTAATGCGGCTATGGAAGATTGACCCAGTAGCATAAATACCTCTGCAGCTTTGCCATCCCTTGAAGCAGGGAGATGTGACCATCAGCTTCGTCTATTCGTTCATTCTTTTATTCAATCAACAAACATGCATTTAGCCATCTGCTGGGGCGTGTAAATGAGGGGACATGGTTTCAAGTTGCTTGAGGGTTAGAGGACAACAGTAACAAATGGGAGACAGCGCAGGGTGGTCCATGCTCAGCAACACAGTTTTAGCTTCTGTGAGCCCAGGTGAGCTGCCACCCTCTCTGTGCACTAGAGATGGCTTCCTAGAGGAGTGAACTGGGCATGAAGGTGATCAAAGGCAGCTCTGAGCAGGAAGGTGTGGCCAAAGCCACCGCTGGGTGTGGGTCCCTCTGTGGGCCTGTGCAGTTCATGGTGTGGAGGACAACTGAGTTCTAGTCACAGCTCAAGATGTGTGGGCTCCAAGTTCTTTGCGTTCAGTGTTCTCATTGATAAACTAGGCTTACCAGGGTCACTGCGGAGGTTTAACCAGGTCGAAGGATGCTATGCGGGGGTGCTGCTGAGCAGTGCAGGACTGTAAGGAGAGCCGAGTGGATCAATAAGAGGACGATGAGGGCGTTTCATTAGGGCCAGGAATACCAGGACACCATCTCTGCTGCTTGTGCCTGTCTCCTGGCAGAGATGACGTGTGTCCTCGTCCTCTGGGATTGCGATCTCGGCCATTTCTCCTGGGAAGTTCTCCATGACATCCTGAAAGGAGGTAAGCAATTGTTCCAAAATTCATACAAACGAAATGGGGCACCTGGGGCTGGAATTCCCATCTCCTTCCTCTGTTATCAGTGCTCTTTTAATTATACAGGCTGAAAAAAAATTTAAAGACTTTGAAACAAGCAACAGAGTACTGGGTATTCCTTCAAGGGAGTCTGGGAGGCGTCGAGCAGATGCTGCGGCGTTCTCTCGTTTTTTGGCATTAGATCCCTCCAGGGTCTTTCACTGGGCTATTTTTTAATGCTATAAGTTTTTTAAAACTTAAGGGTAAAAAGAAAAAAAAACACTGCTTTTCTATGGAGACAGAAATAGATTTCATCTGGTGGTGAGGACCAGATTTCCACCCTCATCGAAGGAAATAGCTTACTTCAAATGACCGTTCCAGCAAAATGTAACAATGTCATCTCTATTAGCAAATCCATTTCACCATTCCCGGTTCCTGATTGTTTTTCTTCAGATTATTTCTCTTGAGAATCTTTAACATCTTACTGGTTCCCTCATTAAAGATTTTAATAAATTCATTAATGTGTGTTCATTACACATATTCGTGTGATATTTTCAAAATAAGGACACACATGTATATTTGATACAGGGATGCAGATCATGTCTACAAAATCTGTACAAATAAACATCTGAAGAATATACATTTGTGTGTATCACTAAATGTCCCTGGTATATGTACACACTTCTCTAAATGTAAAGCCCATGTTTTAATAGTTAAGTGACATTGTCCTTGAAACTGCCATTTTACATTTGAATAATGATGGAAAAAATTCATGTTTCCTTACACTAACTTTTAACATTTTTTTGAAGATGGAGACAGACAAAAAGAATCAACTTTGGTTTTTTCCTCTGATTTTCATTGCTCTGACAAATAGCTGTGTACATGGTTCTGGGGTTGGAACCCAGGTCCTCGTGCATGCCAGGCAAGTGCTCCAACCACTGAGCCACTGCTCCAGCTCCTTAACATTTTCATCACTAAAACCACGCACCATGTCTATTCTGTGTGTCTAGGGTGTGTGTTCACACATATAAATGTATACATGTTTCATGAAATTCCAGCTCTAGGCACCCTAGAGCCCACACCTGCAGTGCCCTCACCCAGTGATCGACTTGGAGACACCTAGGGATAGCCCACACCTGACAGCCTTGTTTATTTTCACGCCTCAGGGACCGTGGGTGACCCTCTGCCTTCCAGGTCAGAGCTGCTCTTGATCTGCACCTGATGTTCATGAGAGCTGACCTTCGACCCAGCTGCCTCTGAAGGAAAGCCATCAAATGGAGCAGAGGTGCGATTGAAACTGAGGAAAGTCACTGGACAGAGAGACACGGGGAGAGCAGCTGGGTGTCTGTCCCTTTCTGCCTGTCAATGCTCACCTCCACCCTGCAGGCAAGGGCCTGAGGGTCTTTCTTGGCATGGTGACTTCTGCATCCTTAGATGCTAGGGCACAACGAAGCAGGCAGAGCCTAGTGCTGGGACAAACATCCAGCTCTGTTGGGGATAGAGTGGAGGGGAACCTCTGCAGAATCGCCTCAGCCATCCTTCCCCACGCAGGGTGGGAAACCTGGGACCCTGCCACCTGGGTGATCTGTACCCGGGCCGGGCTGGATGGTCAGAGCAAGTCCTCTTGGTAGTGACTATAGAGTGACATTTGAACGCCGGTGAAGGTAGGTGAATGAAGGTACGAGTGAGAACCTCCACAGGATGATTTGTTTTATAAAACATGAATAAATGCCCACGAAGACCCCCCCCTCCTTCAGATCCTGTCCCAGGAGGAAGAAGTAGGCTAAATCCGTCATCCTCATCTCATACCCTTCCCCCTCTGGTCAAGCCTGGGTGGCGGGAAGGAGATGGAATCTCAGAAGGTGTAAAAGCTAAATGCTTCAACCTGTTAATGAATTGGAACAAACGACCTCAGACATTTTAGATGTGGATTTCTCAAGAAACTTGCCTATCTTGTAAGTTATTGCTGGATGTTGTAACCCTTTTCCTAGGTGGAAGCTGATAATCACCCTTTCGAACTCCGCTGCTTCTGCAAAAGTGACAGAGAAGGTCATACTCATGGACAGGAGAAACATATTAGCAGGTCTAGAGGGGTCCCCTGATTACACAGGCCCTCAGCTCTGCTCTAGCTCAACTAAGACTATCACGGCCCTGTGCTGAGCGCGGCTTTAGGTTCGACCAGAAGAGCAGACATTCAGAGACCTCCTGTGCATCTCAGGCTACTGGTGACATAAAGAACAAAGTCAAAGGACATGTGATAAACACCACATCAAAGAAACTTTCTCTGGGAATAGAGAACACCTTACCATGCTTGGGCAGTCACAAGCTGGAGCACAAGCTGAGACCAGAACAAATAGTTTACCTGAGTACAGGTGTGCACCAGCCAAGATGTCCCGGGTTTAGAGAATACCATGAGCAAGTACCCAGCAGCAGGAGGCAGCGTGTATTCCTCACCATATATGTAGACCCCAGGTTAGAGTGTCGCCGGGGAGGGAGAGAAAGAGCAGAGACGAGGTTGGATGCCAAGCATCTGTGCATGGAAGATTGGACTAGCCAATGGACGTTTCTGGGTTTGTGATTGAACACAGCAGAAGGGACACCATTATTTAGTTTATAGCATTAAAAGGCTATAAATCCACAAGATGAATAAAATTGGGCAGGTATCATGATCAAAACCCTTCTAGAACAGGGTGATCAGACAACCGATTGGTAATTGATGTACCAAGATAGGTGAAGCCCAGAAGGGACTGTGGCTGACCAGAGATACAATTCACCCATGCAGAAGGGCATAAAGGATGCCAGGTGAGGTGACAGGTGAGGCCAGAGCTGGAGTCGAAGGGTCATTGAAAGTTGTCATCCACATCAATTTGTTTGTCATAGAAAGTTGTGGAAGGGTGCCAGCAAGAGGATCTGGAGAAGAAATGCAGATGCTGAAGAACACAGGAAACTGTCACCCTAGTCTAGGGAGCAGTCAGGGAAAGGTCAAGGTCAAGGTGAAGTCAGCAGCAGTCCTGGTGGGAACCAGACCCAGGACAAACTTTCTTGAAAGAGGAGTCTCATTTAGAAGGACACCAAATAAAATAACCAAAGAGATAACAGCTTCAAGAAGTCATTAAAAAGTAGATTCAAAAGAAAGGAATTACAAGAAAAGATAGCTAAATGGAAGGATCATCACAGCGCTCTTCCCAGTTCTGCAGTGAGAAGCTTTAAGTGAAATAAAGCAAGCACTATTCAGTGACTTGAGTGCCAAATGAGCATTGAAGGAGCAGAGCAGCAGGGACAGGCATGTGTTAGAACGCCGAAGACTTATGCAAACGAGACATCTTGAAACAGTTCTGCTAACATTCATAAGTCAGGGAGGGCAGAGCGAGCAGTTTGCTTTATAGGTAAATATGCACTTTGAGAACCGGCAATCCCTCTTCCAGGTGTTTACCTAAGAAATGAAAACATGACCACACAAAGACTTTATTCAAGGTTTCACAGACTGCAACGGTCCAATGCTATAACTGGAAGACAGTGAAAGCCAGTAGGTGCCTATACATTGCCTTTATACATTGTGGGGTGCTTACACGATGGAATCCTAATGAGGAGGAATGAACTATTGATGAATGCAATGATATAGATGAACCCCAAAGCACTGTAGCACCTGCAAACGTCCAGACACAGGAGACCAGACACTCTATAACTTTCCCCCTTATGCTAAATGCGCACCAAGGCAGATCTACGAGGGGACAAGGCATTTGCCAGTGGAAGGAGGGTGGCAGTCCTGATGGCCAAATGGGCAACTGGGATTGGAGGGGCAATGAAAATCCTATGTCTTGAATGTGGGGTGGTTCTAACCACAGGTATTTGTCAAGATTTATGGAACTATGCACTTAAAATTTGGGAATAAAGTTGATTTTAAAATAACCATGAAGTCAATGAAATTTAAAATAAATTAGAGGTGAAATACTTTTGAAATTAATCAGGTTAGGCACAGCTCAAAAAGAACAATTAACTGGGATTATAGATTGAAATGCAGGAACAAGAAAGGAAAAAATACAGAAGGATTTTCTACCATGAAAGGTAATTAGAAAGTCTAGCATATACCTAATCAGTTTCCAGAGGGAGATAAACTATAAAAGAATTAACGTGAAGATGAAATGGTTGAAATATTTCTACTTTAAAGACACTGAACACACAGAAAGCATAACTCACAACAACCGTCATAAATATGAATGGGCCTAAGAGATTGCATTAAAGTGAAAGAAGGGCAAAGATAAGATTTCCAAACACCCACACCGACAGGGAGCATAATTTACTAGGAGACACTTGGGATTACAGAAGCAGGGGAAGCAATAGGGAGAGTTAAAATATGCCGAATGGGGCAAAACCCGAGAATCAGGGACTAACAAAGCTGCCTCTCAAGCGTAAAATACAGACATTTTTGGACACAGGAATTCAGTTACTCTTTGCTCAAATTTACTGAAGGACTTAGTAAAACACATACTTTGGAAAGGAGAACCGACTCCTAAAAGTTAAAGATGTAAGAAGGGGCAGTGGAAGGATGAGTGGGGAAACAGGCAGATAACTTCCAGCCAGCATTTTTGTAATTAATATTGAAAATACATGGTTAAGAAGACACACCAAAGACCAGAACAACTGCATGGAAGCCAGCAGGGGCTGGTATGAACCCAACGACTAACGTACTTGTGTTCAGGAAACAAAGGTATTTGTTATTAGTTGCAGGATTTGTGAGGGAATTGTGATAGTATAAGGGAAGAGATAACCTAATAGAAATGGGAACGCGTGAGCAGGTTCCAAACTGGAATAACCATTAGCACTACGTCTGAGTTCTTCCTGCACTGTTCAGAATTCCACCCAAGACCAAATGCACAAGCCCTGGTATCGCCATTGGGCATGCAGCAGAAAGCTGGGAGTTATAGGTTATGTATTAGGTGTCCCCCAAAAGTTCGCGTGTGAGATAACGCAAGGAGGCTGAGAGAGAAATGATCGGGTTGTGAGAGCCGTAGCCCAATCAGTGAGTTAACCAGAGGATGCAGATGAACTGCATGGAAACTGAAGGCAGGCAGGTGTGGCTGCGGGATGTGGGTCACTGGGGGTGTGCCTTTGCGTATATACTTTTTGGTGCATGGAGCGTCTGCTTCCCAGTGCAACACTCTGCCTTACCTTGAGGCCTGAGGCACGGGGCTGGCCTTCTATGGACAGAGACCTCTGAAACCACGAGCCCCCAAATAAACCTTTCCTCCTCTAATTGTTCTTGTCGGGTCTTTGCTTGCAGCAACAAAACGGCCAACTAAAACCCTGGATGAGATGCGGAATAGCCATAAGTGATTGGGAAAAACAGCTGTAGGTCGCTAAGGTCACAAAGTTGAAGGAGAGATAGGAGGATGTTGCTGACTCCAAGTCTAAAGGCAAGTTTGATGGTGCAAAGGGGGCCGCTCAAGTTGCCCAGGAAAAGACGGAAGAGGAAGATGAGGATGGATAGCAACTGTTTCCTGCTCCGTGGGGAGCACTGTGATTGACATCTTATTGGAGATGTATTACCCTCATGAGGTTCAAGTACAGAACTCGATGACGATCTTATGGTAGTCTCTCAAAGTGCTCTAGAGATTGCCAGAGGTTTGCATGAAGTGGGTCTGGGTGTCCAGAGCGCCCTGAGCTGTATCAAACTTGTCCATTTGTCTAAACATTTTTAAAATGAAAAGGCCCTCACACTTTCTCCTCATTCTCTATACTTTGCTGTTGACATTTGAAGATGTTTCTGGCATTTCTTATTTGTAAGGTGGTGTTAATTATGATTATTGGCTGGACATCCTGAGTTATTGACTGCACATATCTATAGTCTGTAAAAAGAACAAACAAACCGAGACAAAGCCTTGATCCTCTTGCTTGGTGCTGAGGCTGCAGAGAAGGTGCCTTTTGGAAGGGCTGTAGCTCAGGCTGGGCACCGTGGGGCGGAATGTGGGCACTGCGGTGGGCACCCACTTAGCTTCAGGCTGTCTTGTTTCCGTGGAGAGTGATGGAGCATTCTGCTGCCTTTCTGGGCTGTGGGAAAAGGGGGGTCAGCTGGCAAGAGAAGTGTTTGGACATTTTAGTTAAGATTTTAAACTGTTTTTAAACAAACGGCAAAACTGTATCGTCAGCCTCCAGCCACTGAATCAATGAAAGTTCAAGGTCCTTCATTCTCAAACACAGTTTGCAGCGTTGTTATTTTTCATCTGCGTAGAACGCTGAAATGTTTTTGAAGTTAAACTGGATGACATTAAAGAAAGTCTGGGTGCTTTGGGAACTGGGAACTGCTGCCACTTTGTGATTGGTGAGGTCAGTTCAGAGGAGTGTGAGCCAGTGAGGGCTTAAGGAAGGGCAGTGCAGGTGGAGGACAGCAGGGCACAAGGTGAGGACAAGCCTGGTTTTGTGCTGTTGTCACGCACAGATCCATGCCCGAGGCTGTGCCTGATAGCCATGGCTTCAAATGCATCTATTTTAAGAAGCATGACCAAAGCCATTTTTTCTTTTTTAAAGATAGAGGGGAGTGAGAGAAAGAGAAGCAATTTTTTTTCATGTGACTGTGACTTTCATTCCTCGGACACTTCACCACTGAGCCACCACTCCAGCTCCAAAGCCACTATCTATAAGGGACCATTCCTTCATAGTACCTGGAGCACTTGCATACATCCACCATCAGTGTGCACTTTCTCCTATAAAGTATTTTAAAGGATTGCTAGGCTGCCTCTGGTGGGAAAAGTGGAGGAAGTCACGCTTGACTGGTGCCATCTGGCACAGATGCTGCTGGTAGCAGTGGCACATGCTGGGGTGCAAAGTTCCCAAATCACGGGCGCTTCCCTCCCGCACTGCACGTGTGACCTCACCAGCTGAACCCCAGCAGCAAGAGGCAGCAACCTGCTCAGAGCCCAGCTACAGGAACATCCTTAAATGTGGCATGAAACTTCTGACCATGCAATTGACAAAAATTAATAGACTATGAAATTCATGCCTGGAAAGGGATTAGAGAAAAAGGACTTCTCATATATGACTGATAGGATTATAAATTGCTGCAATCCTTTCAGAAAGTAATCTGTTCTAAGAAAATTAAAAATACAACTGACTTGACATAAAAATCCTCCCCAGGCAATGTATAGCGCAGAAATAAAATTACCGGCATGAAGAATATATGCACAACGAAGCCTTTGCAGTAGGGTGTGTGTGTGTGAGAGAGAGAGAGAGAGAGAGAGAGAGAGAGAGAGAGATAGGGGGAGGGAAGAGGGAAGGAGTGTCCGGAAGGAAGAAACTGGACAACGTAATCACAGTATTCTTGTTACATTGACCTTGCTTTTTCTTTTGATAGAAAGAAATGAGAAACTTGAAGAAGACTGTGCACCAACATTGATTTTAGATCAGTATATGATCGAGAAGTCTGGAAGTCATGCACATCCGTTAAACCTGGGCTCCTCAAGGCCGTGCTGTTGTGCCTACTGTAATGAGCTCATCCTACCAAGGACCAGAGTAGCTCAGCCTACACACAGGTTCAAGCACGGGATGTCACTCTGGAGTCTCCAGAAGATGGTGTGATTAGGGAGACAGACCTGAGTCGAATCCCAAGTGAAGCTACCCACTCCCCTGGGAATATCTGTCATGAGGTGCTGTCCTTGGAGACCCAACCTAAGCATGCATCCCCTTTCTTGAGTACCCCAACCCTTTCAGGCAGAGGTTATATGTCACATGGGAGGCTTCTTCCCCAATGCAGGACTCAGGCATAGCCCTGATGGCACTGAAATGTGGTAAGAATCTCTTAAGGAAATAATGTCTTGGGGGTAAATCTAATTTTAATTTATATATATTATTTTATTAGAAGCTTGTTTGATTGTTCAATAAATAAGTTTCTGAATAAAAAAAGGAAATGTCTTGCAAAATACCTCATTTACCTAAGAAAAATTCCAGATGTATTTTTAAAAGTTTTGGAGGGAGAAAGATCACACACACTAAAATAACCCAAAACAAGTGAAGCCAGAAGTAGGAGTTTGTCACCATCTCCTCTCCCCTGCCATGGGGTCAGGATCACCCTCCCCACACCTCCAAAACATGAGATAGTGGATGACAGACTTTAATTCTCAGGGGTCTGAGGCTGAATCACTGGCTCTGGACAGTAGGACCCTTGGGGTGGAAGAGTTGGAAAGCTGGCCTTGGGGAGGACAGGAAGGCCAGGGAGGAAGGGAACATCCTCATGGGGAGCCATTGAGCGGGGAGGGTTAGGGTCCTGGAGGGGCAAAGGAGGAGGCTGGAGCAGGGTGGTACCACCTGCTGATTCCTCCTATCCCAATGGTCAGAATCAACTCTGGCACCTTGTTCCTATAAACTTACTTCTGGTGACATGCCAAAGACCACCTGGCATAGGGCAGGTATAATCCACTTCCAAGACCCCAGCAAGATTCTGAATCATGGACTAATGACTCTGGGGCAGTTAGGTTCAGATACAGGTAGGCTGATCCTCCCCTTCCTTGCCCTTCACCAGATCTGAGATGGAAACAGATGGACACACTGGGAAGGACAAGGCCATCACAGCTGGCAACATCCCTATTGGCAGTTCCAGGTGTGAGAAGTTGTCACTGCTCCTGCATTTCTAGATGCCTAAGGCAATGCTGACTCCCAGTCACAACTCCAGAGCAGCCCCTGGCCACTCAAGACAAACCATGCACTTGGCCAGGAAGAAAATTCCCAGCCAGTTGATGGTGTGACTCCTTTGGTTACAGGACTTTGAACCTGGCCATGATAGGGTCCTTTCTGGGAGAACTTGAAGAAGCATCCCAATTCTTAGGGAAGACACCCAGGGGTCAATAGCTGCTCTTCCTTTGTATGCAAGGGCTGGGAATGCCATAGTTTTCTTCTCCCACAGAGGAAGAGACCAGGGCTGAGGAGTGGCTGAGCCAGTCCCTGCCTGATTGCTGTTCTCAGAACATTTCAGTTTTGTGGCTAGCAATTCAGTAGAAACAAAACCAAACGGTCACCGATGAAGGCTTCTCTGGGGTTTGTCCCAGTGGTAACTGTAAACAACCACCCTTCAGAGACAAGACTGATTTTTACCATGCTCCAATTTCCATAAAGTAAATGAAGTAGCTCCCCCTTACCCTTGGGAGATACACTCCAAGATCCCCAGTGGGTGCCTGGAGCCACATATAGTACTGAGCCCTATATGTATGTTTTTTCTTATATATACATCTATGATAAAGCTTACAAATTAGGCACAGCAAGAGATTAATAAAATAGAAATATTTTAATAATACTGTAATAAAAGTTATGTGACCCACACTCCCCCAGTGCAAGAGTCCACCGATAGGGAGTTGGATGAACATCAAGAGAATAGCAATAACAATCTGATTACCAAAATGATCAAAGAATTGAAAGATTTAAAGAAGGAAAAAAGAACAATTAAAAGGATTACAAGAAACTAAGAGCAACTACAGGAGATATAGTGAAAAGAAACAAAACAGAACACCTAGAAATGAAAAACAAATTAGAAACTCTCTTGAAGATTTCAATAACAGATTATAATGTGTAGAATATAGAACAGCTCTTGAAAAAATCTTTGACATTGAAGGCAGGCAAAATAAGTTTGAACTCACAGAAGACAGTAAAGAAAAATATTAAGGAATATAATCAGAATATTCAAGAGCTCTGGTATTATGTTAAAAGAGTTATTGGGATAGGAGAAAAAATGGAGGTAGAAACTAAAGGCATAAAGAATATCTTGATATCTTCAAAAGATAATTACAGAAAATTTCTCTCATATTAGAAATGAGACACACACATACAGGAGGTGTTCAGGATTCCAAATAGACCTAACCAAGAAGTTTGCCAAGACAGATCATATTCAAAATATGTAACAGAGAAAACAAGGAAAAATATTAAAAGCTGCATGAGAGCATCAAGTCACATTTAGAGGCAAACAAATGAAGATCACTTCAGTCTTCTCACCTTGGACCCTAAAAGTAAGGAGAGCATGGAATGAGATATTCCAATACCTGAAGGAAAACAACCATTAGATGAGGATACTATACCCAGAAAAACTCAGTTTCAAATTTGAGGGAGAAATAACATTTCATGACAAGAATTAAAAGAACTCAGGAACACAAAACCAGCTCTATAGGGGGCTGGAGCGGTGGGTGGCTCAGTGGGTTTGAAGCTTGCCTGGCAAGCACGAGGACCCAGGTTCAAATCCCAGCACCATGTACACAACTGAGTGTTGGCGCAATAAAGGCCATGTGAAAAACTAAATAAAGTTGTTTCTCTCTTTCTCTCTCTCACTGTCCCTCTCTCTTTAATAAAAAAAAAATAGCTCTATAAAGAATACTCAAAAATAAATTTAACATAGAGGAGTGAACAGTCAATTCCCAAAACCTACAAGCTGTGGAAGCTAAACAAGAACCAAGACAGCCTAAAATATAGCAAAAATCACAACAGCAGTAAACCACAAACACATATCCATATTAACCCTGAATGTTAATGGTCTTAAGTCCCAAAAAGGCATAGATCAGAAGAATGTATCAAGAAGAAAAATCCAACAATATATATGCTGCCAGCAAAAGACACATCTTACAGGTAAAGACATCCATAGGTTGAAAGTAAAAGGATGGAGAAAGGTCTACCAGGCATATGGGTCAAGAAATCAAGGTGGTGTAGTGATTATAATAGCTGACAAATTTTTAGTTAATTTCAACTAAAAATTAATCAGAAGAGACCAAGAAGGCCATTACATCTTAGTAAAGGAACAAGATAATATAACCTTTGTAAAATTTATGCCCCAAATATCAACACACCCAACTGCATAGAAAAAATGGCTATGACTTAAAATCTCTCATAGACCACAATACAATAGTATGGGGGGACTTTAAAATACCCTTATCACCAATAGACAGGTCATCAAACCAAAAAGCAATAAGGTATCTACAGCCTAAATAGTACCTTAAATCAAATGATCTTACTATAATCTATAGACTATTCTACCCCAAAACAACTGAATTTACTACCTTTTCAGCTGCACATTGAACTTCCTCCAAAATAGATCATATTCTAATTCACAAAGGAAATCTCAGCAAATATGAAAAAATTAATAATCTCATATCTTATCAGATCATAATGGCATAAACTAGAAATCAACATTAAGAAAAAAATCACAAAAATATAAGGAGATTGAATTATGTTCTTAAATGAAGATTGGTTCAAAGAAATGAGAACAGAAATCAGGAAGTTCTTATAAACAAATGAGAACAAAAACATGACATACAGACATGTCTGGGACAGTATGAAAGCATATCTAAGGGGTAAATTTATAGCTCTCAGTGCCCACACTAAAAAAACTTGGGAGATCCCAAATAAGCTTATACTCCACCTTAAGTCCTTAGTAAAAGAACAAACCAATACCACAGCAGGAAGACAGGAGATAATCAAGATCAGAGGTGAAATCAATGAGGTTGAGGAAAAAATACAAAGAATCAGTGAAACAAACAGCTGGTTCTTTGAAAAAATAAAACTGATAACCCCCTAGTCAACATCACCAAAAGAATGAAAAGAAGCAAATCAATAAATTCAGAGATGAAAATGGTGAAATCATCACAGACCACTCTGAAATACAGAGGATTATCAGAATCTACTTTGAGAATTTATACCCCAATAAGCCAGAAAATCTGGCAGACATGGACAGGTTTTTTACTACATATGACATGCCCAAATTGACACAAATATAGAAACCTTAAACAGGCCAATATCAATTAATGAAATTGAGTCAGCAATCAAAAGCCTTTCAAGAAAGAAAATCCCAGGTCCTCATGGATTCTCAGCTGTGTTCTACTAGACTTTTACAGAAGAATACACATCTCTTTTTATTAAGTTATTCCAAGAAATTGAATGGGATGGAATACTCCCACTTTATGAAACAAAACCCTGATATCAAAACCTGATAAAGAAAACTACAAACCAATATCCCTGATGAACATTGTTACAAACATACTTAATAAAATACTAGCAAACCACATTCAAAAACACATCAAAAAGAATAAACTATGACCAGGTTCATTTCATTCCAGTCATGCAAGGATGGTTCAATATACACAAATCAATAAATGTGATTACCTAGATGGAAGGACAAAAACCACATGAGCATCTCAATAGACACAGAAAAGGCCTTCAACAAAATCTACCACCCATGTTAACAATACTGAAGAAGTTAGGGTTAAAGGATCTTACCTCAACAACATAAAGGCCATTTATGACAAACTCATAGCCACCATCATACTTAATGAAGAGAAATCAAAAGCATTCCCACTAAACCCAGGAACGAAACAAGGATGTTCACTCTCACTTGTATTCAATATAATCCTTGAGACACTAGCCAGGGGACTAGAGCAGTGGCCCAGCAGTAACCTTGCACATGCTAGAGAAGCACTGTATCAAAATAGACATGAAGACCAATGGAATAGAAGATACAGAGACAAAACCACAAATCTATAGCCAGGTGACATTTGACAAAGGTGGGCAAAATATATCTTGGCTAAAAGGCAGCCTTTTCAACAAATGGTGCTGGGAAAACTAGATAGCTATTTGCAGAGAAATGAAATTGGATTTGTATTCTCAGCCTGCACAACACTCAAATTAAAGTGGATCAAAGACTTAGGAATTAAACCAGGTATCTTAGAGCTTTTAGAAAACAGGCCAACACTTCACCAACTTTCTTAAGACCCCCATAGCACAATAATTATAACCAACTTGAACCAACTTTCTTAAGACCCCCATAGCACAATAATTATAACCAAGAATCAATAAGCGGGATGCCATTAAACTAAAATGCTTCTGCACAGCTAAGCAATTAAGAACATGAAGATAACCTACAGAACGGGATAAAATCATGGCCTGATATGTCTCTGACAGGGGTCTACTATCCAGGATATATAAAGAACTCAAAAATATTAATACCAAAATCACAAATAACCCAATCAATAAATGGGCAAAAGAGCTAAACAAATTTCTCAAAAGAAGAAATGCAAAAGGCCAATAAATGTATGAAAAAAATTCATCATCTCTAGCAATCAGGGAAATGCAAATCAAAACTTTATTAAGAGTTCACCTCACTCCAGGCAGAATGGTAAAGATCAAAAATACAAATAACAAATTCTAGAGAGAGTGTAGGAGAAAGGAACACTTACAGATTGTTGGCGGGACTGCAAGCTATTTCAGCTCTGTACTCTAGAAGCAGTACAGAGACTCCTAAAAATCTTAGGGATGGAACCACTTTAAGACATAGCTATCCCACTCCTGAGTATTTTCTCAGAAGATAAATTTGGCACACTACAATAACACAGCTACATCAATGTTTATAGCAGCACAATTCACAATAGCTAAGTTGCGGTATCAATCCAGATGCCCGTCCTTGGATGAATGGATCAAGAAACTGATATATCCACGATATATCATGATATATCATGGAATTCTACTCAACTATTAAAAAATAGAATAGACTTTCCTGGCAAATGAATAGAAATGGAGAAGATCACACTCAGTGAAATTAGCTAAATCCAGAAACTCAAGGGCCGAATATTCTCTCTCAGACATGAAAGAGCACAATATAGGAAAGTGAGAGAACAACATGCTTAGTTAGACAATAGACTCAAACACGGATTATCAAATGAATTGGGGGCAACCTTGCAGATTAGTGATTGCAGGGATGGAGAGAGGGAAGGATTAAAGGGGTTATATGATATGTGAATGGAACAACAAACCTTCAACATGTGAAGTTATAAGGTGTCAATAAAAATTTTATAAAGTTACCTCAGTGTCACCTCTTGTCATTTTGAAGTGCAGCCATATTCTAGCTTGGATTTCTTTTTCTTAATTTCAGATATAATATTTATTCTTAATCTTGGCATATGATTTTTTCTTTCTGCATTAAATCAAGAGCATCCATCTTTACAGCTTGTCTGTGGCCGTCCAATTGCCAGCATCCCAAATCTTGTGTTTGGGGGCAATTATGAAGTAAAACAAGGGTCTCTTGGACACCAACATTGCTATACCATGACAGTAGGCCTGATAACCAAAACGGCTGCAAAGTGAGGCATGGGTGTGTAGCAAATGCACGGTGAATACACTGGACCAAAGGGAGGACACCCTGTCCCAGGTGTGCAGCTGTGTTTATCACACTTGCTCAGAACAGTGCAAGGTTTAAACCGCATTATGTTTTGTGTCTGGGTTTTCATTTCACAATTTTAAAACCACAGTTGCATGCTGGGATCTGAAATGGTAGAAAGAAACTGTAGGCAAGGGAGACAACTGTAGTACCACCAAAGTCCAAGTCAAGCTCCTAATGGTCTCTCGACTCTGAATGTGGAGCTGGGAAGAGGGCGCACAACTGGTACCTTGGAGCCTGTACAGATGATGCGCCTTACCACTGCTTTCGGCAGCCCCATCCCAGTTCCTCTTCATGCTCTAAATGTTTGTCAAGATTCTTTCCCTCTCCCGGCAAAAATAAGTGAGCAAAAGCCAGGCAGGCTCATGCTATTTGTCAAAGTGATTGATACTGCCCAGCAGAGGTCCAGGGCAAAGACTGCTTGCACAGCAGACTGGGAGAGAGTGCTATCTACAACACAGAGGGAGACATGCAATTTAGGGAAGGAGATTGATCTTTTTCTTAAACAAGAGGGATGGGTGCTGCCACTCCGTAGTCAGCGCTCTCTGGGAACTGCAGGCATGATTGAGTCGTTGCTTTCCCAGCTCTTGTTCTATAGACTTGTGTTGCAGGAAGGCAGTGCTGCCTAAAAAGCCTGGGGTCCTCCCCTCTGACTGCCCCCAGGTGGACATAGTGACCTCTGGGCAGCAGCACCAATGTGGGCAGGCTGCGGGGGATTGAGTGAGGTTCCAAGCCATCGAATTCAGGGTCCTTACTTCAGAATGGACATGGAGATCTCCTTTTCCCATCACTCATTGACAAACCTTGACCCCTGCTGTTCTGAGAATCCCAGCTGTGAACAGGAAACCATTGGCGATCTGCAGGACACACCAGGTGAGTGGCTTGTGCACATTACACACGTTTTCCTTCTCTTTTGCTCTGAGCCCCACATTATAAACTGATTTCTCTGTTAAAGTCCGCATTGGCTTTTCCCATGATATGGGGCCACATCTGTGTTGCTCATTGATCAGCTGCTGTGATGTTCAGAACAAAATCTATCAAAATTGAAGCTGTGCTTCCTTTCTGACCAAGTAATGCCATTTTTAACAATTTATCTCAGATCCACCACAGAGCGATACATACAAAAATGTCCATCGATGGGAATAGTGAGAAGTAGCAGTGTATTAAACCATGAGAACAGCTTTCTAGTGCCCAGAGTGGCACCTGGCATATAATAGAACATGCTCGGTGAATGTTGAACAATTAGAAGTACAAATAAAATACAATGTGAACATTTCAAACAATGAGATGACCTAGATCAAGTGTAATGGATGGCCCAGGTGCTTGAGAAAGGCAAGTTGCAGAACATGTGTAATTGGTTGCTGTCTTGCAGAACAGATTATGTGTGTGTCTCTCTCCCCGCCTCTGTGCAGGGTCTGTGTCTAAATAGCTTCAAATGCACTAAAGACAACCGAGGCTGCAGAAGAAACCACAGTGTCAACCTCTGGAGCGTGTTGGAGGACCTGTGCTCTGTCTTTTCAATCCACTGCGATGCATCGGACAAGTGCTTATGATGCTGAGCAGAACGCAGCACTTCCAGTCCTAATGACTGCCTAACACATCACTCTGGCATTTTCATTAGTTCTGTTGAAGCTCAGGTTATTGCCAGTTATTCACAATTCTAAACCACGCCAAGATGAACATTCTGTGCATACATCCTTGTCTGTTGAGACTGTATTAGTAGGTTCAGGAAAGCGGGAGACACTTTTCATGTTTACATTTGACACTTTATCTTGGTTAATTTTGAAACCAGGAAATGGCTTAGCCGCTTGACCTGCTGCAAGACTGGCCCAGAAAACCTCTATTAAAAGTCAAGCTCCCTCTCCTGAACTAGAAGTGTCCTCCCAAGGGTCATCATGAGCATGAAATACAGAAAAGGACTAAACTGCAATGTGTGCAAAAGGTTCACCATGAGGATCCCACGCACAAGACGACCCAGGCCAGAGACGCAGGGTGCAGCAAGCTTCGTAGTTCACAGAAGAGGGAGAGCGGTCAGGCACAGGTGCACTCCAAGGAGGGAGATGCTTGCATGGTGGCCACTTGCTCCTCCTGCCTCCCACAAGTACCCCTTCACCTTCTGAAGGGAGACCTGGGGGGTCACAGGGTGACATTGCCACATAGAGATGGTCCTCCCATCAAGCCACAAAAAAGCCACCTTGCCATGGAGCTTGCAGTGGAAGACAATTGCAGCCAGACTGGCCCCTATGCAGCAGCCACAGAAGCGTTATCCCCATGGCATCAGGTCCAGGGAGGTGGAGGCCCAAGGCTGCCCGCTGGCTGAGAACGAGGACGTGATCCGTGGCCGTGGGGCGGTCGCCATCTTACTCCATCTTGTGATGCTATATCACAATGTCACAGACTGGGTGTTTACACTGAATGGGAGCTTGTTGGACCACAGTTCTGCAGGCTGGAGTCCAAGGTCAAGGGGCCCCACATGGTGAGGGCCTCCTTGCTGCATCATAACATGGCAGGGAGCATCGCCTGGCAAGAGAAAGCCAAAGAGCACCGAGCTCGCTCAGTTTCACAATGATGAGCTCCAGATGCAGATAGAGCCCTCGTGACCTGTCACCTCAACACGGTTGCACTGGGGACTAGGTTTCCAATGCAGGAACATCAGAGAACATATTCAATTTGCAGCAGTACCTCCCTGGGGATGGACAGAAATCCCAGAGGGAGAGTACTTAGCCACGAGTGGGAGAAAGCAGGGGACTCAGACATCTTGAGTCACTTATGGATCCTGCTGTGTCTATCCTATTGCACATCTAGACTGGGCACAGGTGAAGACATTCACCCCTGGTGTGCCCGGGTGGCCTTGAGAAGTGCGAGTCTTGACAGTCCCTGGCTCACTTGACCGGGATGTAGGAAAAGATGGCTTTCTCCCTCAGTTCAGAAGGGAAGGGGAGGGGAGGGGCTGCTTGGAAACTCCAACTGGACTTTTCAGCATTTCAGAAATCAAAGCACCCCAGCCGAGAGGCCCCAAAACCCTTCCAGGGGTGCAAGCCTCATGGCACAGGAGGGGCTGGAGTATCTTGCCTCTCTGAAGATGAGGAACCTGGCCTCAGGTCTCCCGCAGAGTGGAGCCCAGCCGTCATCCAGGGTGCTGTGAGCATTAGGAGTGGAACTGTGACAGAGTGAGACACAGCCCAGGGGTGTGGCTGTGCATCCTCCCTCCAGAGTTTTGGTGGACGCTGCATGAACGTCCTCCCCACATCAGGCACTGCCTAGCTGTGGATGGCCTTTCAGGCCCCCGTGGATTTTGTGTTCAATGGGAGACTTCGGACGATTTGCAAGACATCCTGCGAGGAACGTCAACTTCACGGCTACCACTCCTGCAGTACGTTTCTCATCATCCCTTTCCTGACCACTGCCAGTGGAGGCTGCCAGGGAAGGACTAGGAAGGCAGGTTCTGTGCAGACCTGAGCAAAGGGACAGTCAGAGGGTATCTGAAGGCAGGGGCACGCGACACTCCTGAAGGGAAGGCACGTGCAGCTGGAGCACGGAGCCTGGGCCGGGGTGGAGCAGGGGGTGAGGGAGGGTAAGTAGGAATCAGGCAGGACCTGGACGCTGCCTGTCTGGCCCAGGGGAGGCTCTGCAGGCTGTGCTGAGGGGGATGCTCTTTGATTTATGTCTTGAAAGCAGCCCTCTGGGGAGGCTGGCAGGAGCAGAGCCTGCGATGGGGTGGGGCTTGGTAGACTCCTCTCCCCATGTCTAGACACCTGGGGACCTTGAGTCCCATCCAGGCAAAGCTCCCTGGGAAATGCTTCTCCTACCAGCAGCCAGGACACTGGTGTGCCCACTCACTCCCTGGGCAAGGAGTAGGGGCTGCCCCAGAGCCAGGCAAGGGTAAACCACGGACAGCCCTCATGCAGTGCTGACCCTGGCCCAGAGGCAAAGAAAAAACCTAGGTGTCCAGGAGACCAAGGATGTGGGCAACTGGTCATTTTCTCAGTCTGGAAGTCTGAATTTCAGGAGCAAAGAGTCATTTCGCATCCGACTATTTTGCAAGACAGTTTCTTCAAAGAGAAGTGTGATTTTTTTAAAAAGGAAAATGGATTCTAACACAAAATCTCATTTTTTATGTGCAATTTTCTCTACTTTTGAAAAAAATGTAGCAAAGAGGAAGTTGTTATTATAGAGAATTGAAATAATGGGTTTTTGAGGGTTCAGAAAAAAAATCCTCCACCACGGCTACCATTTCAAGTAATTTCTGAGGCCCTGATGGAAGTCTACCGTGCACACCAGGGAGGGGGAGCCAGGCTTAGCACGGGTGCCACGAGGATGGTGCCTCTGAGTGTCTGGGAAGGTCTGAGACGAGGGTGAGTTGTAGAGTGGCCTGGGGCATGTGTTGGCTAGATCTAGAGAATGAAGGAGCCGGCCAGGGGTCTGTCTTCTGGAAGACAAGAGAGCTAGCGGAATCAGTTTGGTGGTCTTAGAACACCTGGTGCTGTAGGAGCGGGAGGTTAGGAATTCATGCCTGGTTTGTGGGGCTCTTCGTACTCATGACTTCGTACTTTGATTCAGCTTCTGACTAGCCAGGCAGGCCACGGCTCATTTGCAAATCGTGGTTTTGATTTCATTTCTCCCTGTTGAGGGATTTGCTCAAGTTATTCCTTGGTTTCTTCATTTGCAAAACAGGTACAAAGGATTTTATTTGACACCTAAGAAAACTATGCTTGCTAGTTGATTCTATAAGTTAGCAAAATTCATAATTTTCAAGCTCTTATGAGGTACTGTTGGGTACAGGGCAGTTTTGCTAAATGTTCTGGGAGATGTGAATGTTCCTTCTATATGGTTCATAAAGTCACCGGGTTATATAAGATATATATAGCCCAATAATACACCCACAGATTGATCTATATGTATAATTTTCTCTACTTTTGAAATAAAAAGAATGTAAGAGGAAGCTGCTGTTATTATGGAATATTGAAATGATGGGTCTTTGAAGGTTTCAAAAAATTCCCTGTTATGTCAGTCTTCTATATACCAAATATGTAGCCCAATAGCTTTAAATAGACACGCATATCAATACGTTACCATTTGCCAAATAAATACGTTTCTATTCAAGTCAGTCATGCCAGCATTTAGCTATTTGTACTTATTTGTAGAAAAGAGCCATCTTGTGCTCCCCATTTTGCAGATACTAAGCATACAGCAGCAAGAAAAGCCAGGTGGTGATGGGGGGACAGATATTCAGCAATAAATGCACAAATACATTGCTTGCTGATTGATACCTGCTGAAGGTCATGGGCTGCTTGCAGGTATCGGTACCCTTTGAGCTCATACTCCAGGGCCAGGCCCACTTTGGGAAGTGGACTTGCAGGAATGAGGCGCGGGATTCCAGCACACAAACTTACCGTCACAGGGCAGTGGTGGGTAGCAGGAGAGGGAAACGGTTGCTGAGGCGTGGTCCTTTGGCCTCAGCCCCACACTGCTGCCCTCGATGTATGAGCATTCTGTCTCTTTTTCACTCTCGGGCATTTCAACCTGCTTCAGCTGCAGATCAGAGAGCCGAGGCGTGGAACGGACCAGAGACTGACAGAGTGAACTTGGGTGGGGTGTCTGTCCCATAGGGGAGCTAGCAATAAAAAGTCAGATGAGATGTTTTGTTCATTGTTGGTGTATAAGGGTGGGGTCGATGCATCTGAGCAAGTGGCTTCAAGTGAGCCAACATTTTGAAGAGGGAACGATCCTGCCCTGGTGTGAATGTTCTGAAACTTGTGTGGAAGTGTGATTACTAGTGTGACAGAATAAGCAGGTGGGACCTCTAAGAGGCGAGTAGTGAATCTGTGGGGTGCACTGGTTATCACTGGAGTTGACTGGTTAAGACTTCTGCCCGATGATAGTGTTTCATTACTCCAAGGAAGTACCTGAAATAGGCTAAGTTTATAAAGAAAGCAGTTTATTTTGGTCACAGTGCCAAAGGCTCAACGTCCAAGGTCAGGACTAGGGTGGCCTCCGGTGATGGCCGCTTTTCTGAGAGTCCTGATATGACACAGAGCATCACACACAGGGACAGAAAACATGTGTCTATCTCTCTCCCTCCTTAAAGAGCCACCAGGATGCAACCAGGGGGCCCACCCTGAGGACCTTATCTAAATCCTAACCATTTCTGGAAGCCCCACCTTAGAACATGTAGCTGGATTAAATTTTCATCTTTAGTATCATTATCGTGAACCTGTGGGGATTAAATGCAGAGTATGGGGAAGAACCACATTCAGACGAGAGTCTGCTCTTCCCTCGTCTCTGCTCCTCCACGTTTCCGCCATGGCAGGTGGCTTGAGGCCTTCACTAAAAGGTGATGAATAAAGTTCTATGGTTTACAATTTGGGGTTCTATAGACTAAGACAAGTAGTGATGGTGGGAATGGTCATGGGGATCTTTGTGGACAAAATGACAGGGCTGGTGGGGAAAGGAGGTAGTACTTAGCAGGGTGAGGAAGGCAAGGAGGCACTGGGGAAGGTTCATTGCAGCTGGGAGCCATGTGGGCCTACCCAGAGCCCCTGCTCCCCTCAAACCTGTGCAGCATGAAGGAGAGCAAAGCTCACTCTTCTGGAAACCCAGGTGCCTCTAATCTACAGCAGAGTATCAGGCTCCTACCTTCATCCTCTCTCCGGGTCTCAGGTTCCTCATCTGTAAAATAAACTAAAGCATTTCCAAGGCCACATCCAATTTGGCCATACTTAGATCTCTGAAAAGTACATATTTGGTCCATTGTTGGATTTGGGGGCAATGTCCTTGCTTTAAAATTTGCAGGGTGAAAGTTAGACAAGTTTATCTACTAGAAATTCAAAGTATCACAATCTGGAAGAACCATAGCTATGAAGGGGAGGAAGAGGTGGAAGGGGAAGGGTGGAGAAGGAAGGAAACGGGGGTTATTAATTTTGTATGGTACACTTAACTCCCCTGAGAAGCCAAATACTACTCATACAGGCATTTAAATCTTGAAAATTCAGAAGTTAATAAACATTCATATGGCTATTTATATATGTAATAGAGGGAATTACGATGGAGATGAGAAAGGAGTCTGGGCCTAAGGGGGTACTGGATAAGGTTTGGGCTCAAGTTGTTTTGTCTTTACATATGCACATATGATTGTGCAGCAACGCATCCCTTCAGTAGGTAAGATCACACTGAATAAAAAGTTGCCTTCTCCTGGCTCCAATCCAGTCGGTGGGGGCCACAGTGGAGGCTCTAGTCTGCTTAAACCATGAGGAGGCTTTTCCTTCCAGAGTCGCCTTCCCTTAGGGACCTGTTGGGCTCATCTTCAGAGGTCGTTTCCCATGCAGGTGTGATAGCTATAGTGCAAGGCTCTGCCAAGCCTTGGAGTGACCCAGATTGCAAAGAGGACTCCCCTAAGTGACCTTGGTGAGAAGGGAGCACCCCAGGAGAGTGTGGCTGGAGGCTGTAGTTAGACAAAGCCTGTCTGTGCCATTTTAATATTCACCGTGTGGAGGTCCTACAAGCTGACACCATAAGCCCAAATACCGATTCACTCTTGGACAAAACATCAGGATAGGGGTGATTCTTTACTTCTCTGAATTTTATATTTTGTCTGCAAAGTCATTTATAAATATGTCAGTGAATTAAAATAACTATAAATTTCAGATGTCTAGAATTTATATCACATGCAAGCATATCCACATTTTTTAAAGAGTGAGAAAGTTAGAATTTTTCCTCCACTTAGTTGTATATGTGGTGCTGGAGATGGAACCTGGGTCCTTGCCCATGACAGGAGAGTGCTCTACTGCTCAGCCACCTCTCTAGGCTAAATCACATTTTTGTATGCATCTTAGAACCATTGGTAGTGCCAGATAATCAACTGCTTAAACCAAATTTTGTTTTATAAAAATGTCAAATTGCACTCACAGAGGAATTGCATGTGTCTGGACATGTGCTTCTAATCATGCCATGTGAATTTTTGTATTTCAAGAGGATTGTACAAACTTAAACAGGGGAATCACTCCCTATTTATTTTGGATGTGGGATGGGTCTTGGTCGTCTCCTGTACCTTTAATGTTGGCATTTTGACCCCATGGTTTCTTCTAGGAGTTGCATAGTCCAATTCCTGGGTCACTGATTCATTTTAAGTTAAATCAACATCTTTAGCAATAATAAATGCTGGAGAGGGTGTGGAGAAAAAGGAACACCAACACTGTTGGTAAGGTTAGAAATTAGTACAGCCCTATGGAAATATGTGGAAGTTCCTCAAAAGGAATGGAACCACCATATGACCCAGCCATACCATTCCTTAGTATCTATCCTAAAAAATTAAAATCATACAATAGTGATACATACCTACCCATGTTCATAGCAGCACAAATCATAATAGCCATAGTATGGAACCAGCTTAAGTGTCTGTCAATGTTTAGATGGATAAAGATAATGTGTTGTGTGTGTGTGTGTGTGTGTGTGTATAAAGACAATGTGCATGTATGTATATATACATACACACACAAACAAAATGGAGTTTTATTCAGCCACAAAGAATGAATTTATTGCATTTGCAGAAAAAGGGATGGAATTTTGAGATTATGTTAGGTGAAATATGCCAAACTCAAAGTCAAGGGTCCTATGTTTCCTCTCATGTGGAGGATAGAGAGAAAAGAAAAAAAGGTGGAGATGGTGGGGAAATCTCAGGGAAAAACAATCAAAGGGAGATCAGTAGAGTAAAGGGATTGGAGAGAGGAGGAACAGAACAGGGGAAACGTGTGGGGACGATACTGGCCAAATTATGTTATGTGTGCATGTAGGAATTTGTCAACAAATCCCATCATTATCTATGACTAATGCATTAATGGCATTATAATGGACTTGCCTGTTCTTATTAAAAACTTGAATATTATATCATCTTTCTGCTACAAGTTTCCATTCTTCATTAGTTTCTGGAAGCTCCATTTTGGTTGAATAATTAATTGGATTTCGGATTCCCCACACTTGAAATAAGGTTTTGTAGAAATTTTCAAACAGAAGCTAATAGGACAATATACCTAACGCTTAGCTTCAGTGATTATCATTTATCTTTTCCCATCTTCCCCTAAGGGAGGGTACAGTGGGTATACTACAAAAGAAATCCTAGACAGCGTAACGTTTCTTCTACTCTTCTCCAACAGATGGTCAGCTCACTGCATTTCAAAACTTGGATTTCATGCTGGGCATGGTATCACCCACCTGTAATCCCAGCAACTTTGGAGTCTGAGGCAGGAGAATCACAAGTTCAAGGCTTGCCTAGGCACCTTAGTAAAACCCAGTCTCAAATGAGGAAGGGCTAGAAATGTAGCTCAATGGTGGCTAAGTGGTAGAGCAGCCCTGGGTTAAATCCCCATGACAAAAAATGAACCAGTCATAGAACTTGGATTTCTTGTTCGAGTCTTAATCTTCCTACTCCTCTCCTCCCCCAGACCAGGGGAGCCTGGGTCTCACCAATCTGACCAGGACCATGCCCACTCTTATACACACCTGTCTCCCCTTCCTTGTGAGCACCCGTACTAGCTGTAGTGCTGGGGCAGGGAAGAGAAGAGTCAGATGACTCTTCATCTGCATTTACAATGCTGTTGTCCCAGCTCTGCTGCTGGTCACTGCTTGTCACTGGCACAGTGGGCTCTTCATTCCCTCCTTGTCACAGGCAAATGCTCCTTCAGGAATAACTACTATGTGTTCGCATTCCCTTTTGCTGCTGTAAGCAATTGTCACAAGCTAAGTGGCCTAGACCAACACAAATGTGTTATTTTGTATGCATGGTGCTGGAAGAGCTGTTTTCTTTCTGCAGGGCCCAGGGCAGGGTTCATTTCCTGTGTTTTCCATCATCTAGTAGACACCTACATTTCTTGGATGGTGTTCTACTCCTCCAACCTCTAACCTCTGCTTCCAGCAGCTCACCATCTTCTCTGACCCTGACTCTTACTGTGTGAAGACCGCTGCCTTTCCATCAGGCTGCCCAGATAGCCCTGGATACTCCCCAGATCAAGGTCCTTAACAGCTGCATGTTCACAAGCTCCTTTGTGATGAAAAGGAGCGGATTCATATCTGGGGTTAAGATGTGAGCCTCTTTACTGATCCACGCAAAGCCCCTGCTGCAGGGTGCAATTGCACCTAGGGTACCTCACTCCACTGTCCTGAGTGCACAGTGGAAGGCCCTTGATCACTGTGGTCCTTTTTCTGGTTTGGTTATTTGGTCCTTCTGGGGTGCCATCTGGTGACATTCATCACAAGTCCTTCCCACTCATTCTGCCCACCCTAAACCACACCTCACTCTTCCCTCTTTCCCTAAGTGGTAGCTTAAGAATTTCAAGAGCCTTGATGGGCATCCAGTCTAAGGTTGATCCCGCATCCCTCTCCACACCAGTAGGAACCACCTTGTTCCCGTCTCTGCTTCTTTGCTCATGGTCTCGCCAAATTTCCATCTGGGAATGTGAGCTCCTTACTTTTCAGCTGGTACACAACTATTCCTGCTACCTAGAACAGCACAGATCCACACTAGGTTTGATAGTTATTGCTGTGTTCTGAATGCTCATGTCTCCAGAAAACTCATATTCAATCTGATCTTTAGTGGGACAGTGCTAGGAGGTGGAACTTTTGGGAGTTGTCTGGGCCTGTCCCTGCTTCTATAACAAGCAGCTAGAAACAAGGAGGCTTATAAAAACAGAAGTGTACTGCTCACAGTTCTAGAAGCTGGGAAGTCCAAGATCAAGGTGCCAGGAGAAGTGAAGCCACCACACCCTCTGGAGGAAGGACAAGGTGCATGCTCAAAGGGCATAAAAGGTAAAATGCCACCTCCTCCATCAGGCTTATACGAGCGCTGGGCTGTTCCCAAGGGTGGAGCCCTCATAACCAATGCACCCCAATACTGCTGCACAGGGATGATGTTCCACTGAGATTTGGGGGAACAAGGACAGTCAAACCACAGGAGGTAGTTAAGTCCAGAAGACTCTGCCCTCGGTGCCCTTGCGAAAGAGACCTAGAGAGTTTGTCAGTCTTGTGTCACTGTAACAGAGACCCATGATGAGCAACTTAGAGGAAAGGATATTTTGATTCAGTTTTGGAGGTTTCAGTTCCTGGTTGGTAGGACCTGTGTTGAGACAGCACCTCGGGTGGAAGCGATGGTAGCGGAAAACCATTTCTCTCATAGCCAGAAAGACAGGAAAAAGAGGCACACCCCCAAAGGCCTAAAACCTATAAGGCTCCACCTCATAAAAGGCTCAACCATCTCCCCAGAGTGCTGTGGGCTGGGGACCAAGCCCTCAGCCTGGGCACCTCTGGGGAATGTGCGTCTAAGCCACAGAGTAGTTGGCTAGCCCCTTGTACCACGTGAGGGCCCCCCAGAAGGCATCCTCTATGGGACCTTCTGGCGTGGGAGCTTTCCGGGTCGTGGCATTTTGTTAAAGCAGCTAGAGTGGAACTAAGACCCTCAATTTAGACTTGCCACAGTGCTCTAGGTCCCTGGATGGGCATGTAAGATGACTGCTGTGAAAGCCATCCTTGGAGCAGGCTCCCCAGCCGGCATGGTCCCTGACAGCTTGCAGATGGAGACACCCACAGAGCTACTCCAAGCCATAACCTTGCTTCTGTGTGAGCAAGAGTTGCAACGATGGGTTGGTGACTAGTACATCCCGACTTCTCGGCAGCCCTGTGGGGTGGGCTGTGACATCCACCTGACAGAAGCAGAAACCCAACTGAGTGACGAGAGAGCCCTCGGGGCGCAGTGGGGCTCGGGCACAGCCTGGCTCAGATGCGCTGGCTCTTCTGGTCTCACCTTGCTGCTCGCGAGGGGACTTTGTCTGTGTGGGCTTCTTCCCAGGGAGAGCAAATCCCCTAAACAGGAAGCAGCAACAGAGGAAAGCAGACCCATGACTCACCCGATTCGACCCGCACCCCATATATAAGCCGCAGCGCAGACTGCCTGAGGCCCTTCTTGTGTTTGTTTCCAATGATCAAGTGTTTTCATTAATGCTACTTTTACTTGCTGTTAGTAAAGTTTAAAAATGTTTACTTTGGAACCCAGAGGAGACTAAATAAACTTAGATTTCTTTTTACTTTAAGGAAAGTTAGTCAAACTCATGCGCTAGTCTCAAAGGTATAGACACAGTCTAGGGGAACCATAGATACGTATGGCGGAGGAGGGGAAGACAGGGCTCTAGGGAGATGATTGACAATGTAGCTTACTCTTTACCCCCAAAGCCAAATAATACTTATGCAACCATTTAATTTTGGAAAATTCATGATCTTATATATAAGGACATTTTTAACTGTTATGGGGGAAATATAGAAGAATCAAGAGACTAGGGTGTGGGCGATATGGCAGTGACTGGATTAGGATCAAACGTATACCACTGTGACTTTATATGCATTTATGATTGTACAACAGCTCAGTTCCTTCATAAAAAATGCACAGCTTTTGTTTAAGGGTGCATGTATCCACCTGTGTGTGCAGGTTCCTTTTTGCTGGGGCAGCCTGGGAGGAGGATGTGAGTGCAGGGCTGTGGGAGGTTCACAGGCAGAGTCAGATGCTGTGCCACCAACCAGGTGTGGCTTCTAGGCACCGTCTCCTGGAGTCTCCCTGCTTAGGCCTCCTGTCCTACCAGCCTTCAACAGGGAGAGATGATGAATGAGGTAGACCTGTGGTAGATTCTAGGCACTTTTGAGACCCATGGCTCCATTTGTTTCTCCAAAGAGTGAGTTGAGAGATGCTGGCTGTGGACAACTTGCAGGCCTCCAGGCAAGCCCGGCTCTTCCGTTGGCCCCAGCTCTCCCACTGGGACCCAGGAAGGGAGGTTCCTCTGGATCTGAACATGTCTCTCGATCCTTGTTTCCATGGGTGGAGAGCCGGGGAGAGGGAGGAGAGTGAGGAGAAAAGAATCCTTGATTTTAGGAGCCTTATTAAAAGTGGCCTGGCCAATTAGTCCATGTTTTCATAATTTAAAATATTTCATGTGGTTCCACTTAAGGGCTGATGGTCCTGAACAAGAGCTCTGTGGACACTTGTGCGTTCCATGGAGTAAGGGCCTGGTAAGGTAGGAAGTTGGGAACCAGACAGTCTAGGCTCCCAACTCTGCCTGCTGTGACTCCAGAGGTGACTCAATGGCTTCCGGCCTTCAGTGTCCTTTTCCATAACTAAAGGTATCACATCTGCTCTCTTCCCCTGCCTCCAGGCCACCTGGAGGAGCTGCCCCTGGCATAGAGTCTCTGCCTGTGCATGGGCGGGCGAGTCTTCTCTCACCCTGCTTGCGAGAGAGACTGCAGGGCTTGGAGTTCCCAGTGCTAGGCAAAGAGTGAGCACCCCTCCCTGAGGGTCCCCCTGCCCCTGCTGCGTCAAGCTAACCAGAGGCTGAAACGGGATCATACACCCAGTTGTGAAAAGGACCCAAACCACCACTAGAGCTGTGGGGCCTCTTCTAAGCTGCTTCTGTGGTCTACTGGTCCCTGTAACTCACCCATTCTCTCCCAGACAATTGCCAATCTCCCTCCGCCCTCAGAGGCTGGATCCCTACCCTTGGAGCCTCAGGACTGGCATCTTCTGGGGATGGCCACTGCCTGCACCTGCCTAGCCCTTCTGAGGCTGCCTGGCTCTGCTGCCTGGAGGGTGGGCTTCTCCAAGGGGGCTTTTCTTCCGCTCTTCACACCTTGCTGCCCAGTCCTCTGCTGTTTAGGCCTTACTCTATTCTTTCACTTCAATCTTTGTTTAGCTTGATTATTAATTTTCTAAGCTAGTTCTTTGTTTTGGGGAGTACTTACTGGGGAGTTTTTCAAGCTGGAACTGACAAATTTGGGGGGCAGGGGAGGTACCAGCTGGTGGTCCTTTGGCCTGGCAGCTTCTCTAGGACACCTCCTGCCGGGTATGACCTTGGGTTCATCTCTGGAGAGACTGACAGTTGCATTGAAAAGCGGTTTTACAGGCTGGGGTGGTGGCTCAGTGGTATACACGAGGACCCGGGTTCAAACCCCAGCACCATGTACACAATTAAGTGTTGGAGTAATGAAAACCAGATGAAAAACTAAAAATTGATTAAAAAGGGGGGGGGCTTACATTTATGTCTTTGTCCCTATCACCTCTGGACTGCAGCACCCACCCGCCCTGAGCTGACCTGTACCTATCTCACCTGAAGTTCAGGGTGAAGTGGAAGTGAGTCAGTGGAAATGAACTTGAGCATATTAGAGTTGAAAATGCCTTCAAATTCCAGGAAGACATTTTCAGTATAATTTGAGAGGTGTCACTGAGGAAACTGGACTTTCCTTGGCTTTGGGTTTCAAGCTGGTTGCACAGTTTGTCTGAACTCAGCTCCTGCTAAGAGACCCTCCCACAGATTTTTCTTGTTACGTCTCTAAACGGTCTCTGTGGTTGATCAGAACCTCATCCTGGGTCACAGGTAATCCCACACCTGTCCTGATGTCTTTTGACTCAAGCTGAGACTTCAGGAATGATCTGTAGCTCAGGTCTCAGGAGTACCCTGGGAAGGTGCCGCCCTGCCTGCCTCCCCCAGGGCAGTACTTAACTTAACCGATCTCTGAGTTCCTCTATATGCATAATCACAACCCCCAATCTGAGTTTCTGGTTCATTGAAAATTCCTATTCCTATGGAAACACAGAAAGTCAGACTTTGACCCATGAGAATCGCCTGGCTTCACATTCTGCTGACCTAATTCTAATTCTGTGGGAAGAGCTATTTGGGGGAAATGTTGAATTTTGGGGTTTCATCTTTGTCGGTGAGGTTCTGAACGGTGCGTCCAGCTGGGAGGCAGGAGGGTAGAGCAGAACAGGCTGGAGATTGGCTTCCTGGGTGGACCCCGCCCTTTGCAGCCTCTGAACCTCATTTTCTTCCTCTGTGAAATGCGGGAAATAACCTAAGGAGCAGGAGATTGAAAGAGACAATGGCATGAAGGAGATGTTTTGTCCTTTATGGTTAAAAAAATATGGAAGTGGCCTCAAAGAAACTAGTGTATGGAGAGGGCCTCCACATAGGATGGTGTTAAGGTGCCACAAATTAAAGTGACACCCAGATGTCATGCATGCCTATTAGAATGGTTAAAATTCAGATTGACCCACACCAAATGCTGGTGAGGATGGGGAGAAATTTGCTGCCAGTGGGAACTCAAAATGGAGCAGCCACTTTGGGAGTCTGGAAGTGGCTTACAGAGCTAAATGTACTTCTACCATACAACTTTGCAATCATGTTCCTAGGCATTTATCCAAGTGGATTGAGAACTTGTGTCCACACCAAAATCTGTACACAAATATTTACAGCAGCCTTACGATTACTAAAATTTGGAAGCTACCAAGATGTCCTTCAATAGATAAGTCAACCGTGAGACACCCAGACAGCAGCAAACCCTGGAATGAACTATCAAGCCACCAAAAGATACTGGAGAGCTTTAAAGTTACCCTGCTGGGCGAAGGAAGCCAATTGGCAAGGTGACCTATTCTGATTTTACTGTGGAGAACAGTAAAGAGATCAGTGGTTCCCAGAGGTTTGGAGGGAAGGAGAGAGGAAGGAAGGAAGGAAAAGCAGCAGCACAGAACTGGGAGGGCAGAGGAACATCCTGTGTGGTGCCATAGGGTGCCCACGTGTCTGCATCCAAGCCACTGGAGGACATCAGCAACTGTGGACCCGGGTGACTCTGACCTGTCCACGTGACTTTGTCAGTGGAAGCAAGTGCCCATGCTCCTCCCAGATGTGGGTGGTACTCGGCAGGGTGGCATGGGGGGGGGGGACTCAGCTTTTCCTCTCAGGTTTACTCTGAACCTAAACCTTCTAGAAATTTCATTAAAAATGAACAAAACCAACCGTGCTTGCCCAAGCCACATGATGTGTTCAATACTAGAACTCTTATGTTCAGAAAAGGGAATTTTTAACAGAACAAACTAAAGCTTTCCTATTTAAATGATGATCAGTATTGGTTTTCAGAAAATCCACTAGCAACAGGGCCAGTCCAAGGCATGGTAAAGAAGAAAGCTAGGAATAAAGTTGAGAGCACCAGACAGCCAACTTGAACTACTCACGTTTAAGAAAATGTGCGATGCTTGAACATCCAGTGAAAAACATTCATAAAGCTGAGTCAATGGATTTTTATGGGGTAAATGTTTTTTAAATCTTGGAACAGAGTCTAATATTTAAATGCCATTGTTTAATATTATTAGTACCATAAGTTCAAAATTGAACTAAAAACCATCACTATCCTAATTGAAAGCATCCTCTTAATTACCATAGCTTCCCTGAAGTGCTGGCTGCATTTTCCGCAAGGTATTGTTATTTGTGGTTCAAGAGAACCACCCAGTGAATATTTAAGCATGTCTGTATAACAGAACACAATCTAGTGACAAAGGGATGGGCTCCACAGGTGACTTTCAAAACCACTATGCTACTACGCTAGGCAAAAGGAGCCAGACAGATGCTTACAGCATGACTGTTTATGTGACACTTGGTAAAGCAGATCTAATCAGTAGTGATCGAAAACAGGTTAGCACCGGCCTGAGCTGAAAGGGGAGCAGTGGGAGAACCCCTAACTAGGAGGGGTCCAGCAGATCTCAGCACTAACCATGCTGTTGCACACTTGCGCCTGCGGAGGGTTACATAGGTGTATCCGTTTGCTTCAAGTCTCTTGGACATGCGCTTTAAGATGCATGCGCATCTTATTCCATGCAAGTTATTCAGCAAAGCTGATTTTAGAATAATGAAGGAGCATTAGTGCCCCACCCCGGGCTCCTTCGCTGAAGAGTTACATTCTATCAGGCATTCCTTCCGAGGTTTCTCCAACCTCGTCACCTTCATTCAACCTTAAGTGCAATTTTGAGACTGATTTTTCCTTTGGTATTTATTCAAACTTTTAAAGATTAGATGTATGCCCTCTTCCTTCCTAAACACACATTGGTGATACCTAACACCACGAGAGGAGGAGGAAGAATAGGATTAAAGATGTAAGTGCCGTTTCAAGGTTTTTAAAATCAGCTGCCAACATTCAAAATTTAGGAGCTTTCATTTCATTCCAACCCGGAATTTGACCTCTCTGGACACATCCGCATTACTAGTTCTACGCCCTCGAAAACAGAGCCTGCTGGGCTGAGAAGCAGCTGCCAGCTTTGGCTGATAGCCAGTGCTTTTCCGTTATCCCGTCTCTGCTCCTCCCTACTGCACCATGCCAGGACACTCTTCCTGCTTCCATTGCTGGTTTTGCCCCTCGAGGACGAGTTTGCCGCCCCTGGATAAAGGGCAGAATCTTTGTTCCTAATGCAGCCACTGGTGATGGAGCAGCACAGAGCAGCCAGGAAGCTATGGGTGCATCAGGCCCTGACTCTGGATTGGGTGGTGGAAGCATGGATTCTGAAGACCCAAGGCGCCATGGGATGAAGGGCTGGGTGCAGAAGATGGTCCTCTGGTCCTTGTCTCCAGTGATTTTCTCAGCTGATCTTGAGATGGGGCCTCTTGGACAAGCAGCTGATTGAATGCTCAGTGGAGGCCCATGGGGAAGCAGGGCCACAGAACAGGACTGGGAGAAGGCCAGTGTGTTTTCTCAGTCTAGCCTCATTCAGATCCCGTGGGGGCTCTCGAGCATGAATGGCACCACTGAGCTGCAACAGCTGTGACAAAGGGCCAGGAACTGCTGTATCACTGTGTCATTGGCTGTGTGCCACTCACTGCCAGCACAGGGGCAAGACCTCCTAGGTGCTTCCAGCACAGGTGGCGCTCATCAATAAAGCTGCCCCTAGGAAGGGGACACAACTGTCACAGCTGTGAATGAGCACACTGGCTCCTTAAAAGCAGCTGATTGGAGCAGGAGCTGTCTCTACTTCAGGCTACAAGTAGAACCAGGGGCCAGCATCTGGGGTTTATTGTCATCTTGCTTCAGCTGAACAGGCAACTCCTAGGGAGACCTGTGCATGACTGAAGAGAACCTCAGAAGGCCACAGATCTCCTGTAGCTGAGTGTCACCAGGACACAGGACAGCGATCCCATCTTGGAGGCTAGGCAGGCATCCTTTCATGGTTCCTTCCAAGTCAGGGACTTTGATTCTGCCTGCCTCCCTACCCCAGACTCTTCCCTGGCTTCAGGCTTACATGACGACGTGAGCAGCCCACACCTGTCCTGCAGTCCCCACATGCCAGGGCCATAGCACCACTCTGCATGGCTTTGTGAAGTTCCTGAGGCAGGAATCAGTGCCCACCCATTCCAGATGTTGCCATCAAGGTTCAGACAGGTTGTCCATCATATTAGAGGTGCAGTGTGAGCACAGGAGGCAGGGGCAAAGCCACTTTTGAGTGACACTGATTCTTTGCTCAGAAGAGTCTTGTGTTCAAATAAGCATGAAGCAGCTCTGTGTCCGATTGAGCAGGAGTCCACTGGCCTGTCTACCCGTGCCCCAGTAACTGTCTCTACGACTCTCCCTGGGTCAGCATCTGAGGCTTGCTGCTCACCATTCCCCTTGCTGATGGCCATGGAGCCCTGCCATCTGGCCTCTGTATTAAGGGGTGCTGGGGGGCTTTGGCAATATAACAGCATTCCTGCTGCCCTTCTGCCCTTGGAGGACGGCCACAAGCTCTCAGGGAACTGGCACCTTTCACAGGTCATGTGTTGCTGTTGGGTTAAATCAGCTGCTCTCTATCAGACTCATTACGTGTCCAGTCCAGCCTGCCCACTTCCCAATGCCATTTCCAGCATCTCTCATGACTTTTACACTTTTCTCACGGTGGTCCTTCAGGGTCCAGGAGCTATGACTGCAGAGTGAGGTCTACGCTGGTGTGATGATGGCCATATCATGAACATACACTCAGGTTTATTGATTCCCCTTATCCAGCCTCCCATTTCACCCTCCTTGATCCAATACTCTGTGCCCAGATCCACCTCCAGCCTGTGCAAGCTGGCAGGTCCTATGGCTCCTTTGGGGTATAGTCCCTCCCTTCTCTCAGCAGATCCAACTGTGTCATGCTGTGACTCAATCATGGTCATTGGTCCAATTGCCAGCAGAGGCTGTGATGTGCACGCTTTCTTGAAATGTAGAGGCTCCTGCACCACATTCAAACTTCCAACAGGGAGGAATGGACCAAATCTGGTGGCCCAGAGGTTGAACAATTTTGAGATTAGAGATTCGAGCTGTTAACCAAGATCATCACATCCTGTAATACACTGGAGTCCCCCACCTCTTAATCCTGGCCCCAGCATCGTTGCAGCAGACCTCCCGATGCTGACAAAAAACTTCTTTGGAGCTTCACTGTTCTTGTGATCAGGTCCTGGGTTTAAGCCTCAACTTCCACCCTCCTGGCTGCTGGGATTTCAAACCTGGTGTTCGATTATTGATACCTAACCTCAGCCTCTCATTGTCTTTGTCCAGGGAAGACATATCAGAGGGGCTGGGCGAATAAGAGACAATGGGGTGGGCTGGCAGACGCTGTTTGTGCATGCTATCTCTGCTTCCAGCCGCAGCATGTCAGGCGGGGCTCTGGGAGCTCAGGCATGCCCTTTTCCGCCAGAATCCACCTCCAGTGCACATTTGCATCTTCCTGCCATGTCTGTGCCGTCTCCTTGTTTCAGACTCTGCTTAGGGAGAAAGCTGTATTCATACAGGAGGTTGCGGCCCAGAGTTCACAGTGTGTGACTAATGCCTGCCTCTGCTTAGGGAGAGAGCTGTGTTCATATAGGAGATTGTAGTCCAGAGTTCATAGTGTGACTAGTGCCTGCTTTTGTGATCCAGGAGTGATATTGGTCACAGGTGACAAACTGGGTGATGTTGAAAAGTATCTCTCATCTCTCCATTTGGGATCCTGTAGTCCTTTGTGGCAGACCTCAGTTAGGGTGCTCTAATGGGTCTGCCTGTGTTTCTCAGACTTGACCTCATTCTCTAGAGGGCTCATCCCCAGGGTGCTAAAGTGGCCTCTACCATCTCTAGTGTAGGAATGTAGCAAATGTATCTATTTCTGAACTCTTCCTCAGAATTTTTAGAGATCTCTCTTGCTGGTCCCGCTTTGGGTTAGTAAATCGCTGGGCACAGGAGAACTTAGGCATGTGCCAGCTGCACCTAGCGTATATGCCCCCCACCACCACAAAGGAGGGTCTTCACTTCCCGAGTGACTTCCCAAAACTCAGTACTATTGCTCAAAAAATGAATACTTGATAGGCAAAAAGGATGGGAAGGTCAGAAGATGGCTGAGCTTTGCCTGGGGATTCTGTCTGAAGACGCTTAACTTAAGGCAATCTGCGTACACATTGGTGCCCCATTAGCTCGAAACATTCTAAAGTCCAAAAGGCCCTGTGGTCTCCATGAGTGGAGTGTTCTATATTCACGTCACAGATGTAGGAACTGAAAGGTCAGAGCTGCGGTGCAGGTCAGGCGACTACCGAGCTTTTTCAACAAGATTAGTCTGAATTGAGATGCACTGTAAGCAGAAAGAACACGCAGATTTCAAAGACCTGGTGCAAAAATATATGAAATAAATTAGTAACGTTTGTATTGAATGCATTTTCAGATGATGTGTTGGATATATTGAGTGAAATAAAATATAGGGCTAAAAATAATTCCACCTGCATCTTTTAAAATATGGCTTCTAGAAAATCGAAAAGATACATATGCTTCCAGTGACATTTGTGGGGTGGTGCCAGTTGGAGTTGAAACAGCTCACCCAGGTATGCACAGTTATTAAATGGGAGAAATTGGACCAAGTCTGGGCATATTGTCTTCCTTGGGCTGTCCTGTCAAAGTACTACAAATAGACATTGTCTCCCAGCTCCAGGGGCTGGAAATGTGGTCAAGCCCCAGTTCAAGACCGAGGTGTTGGCAGGGCTAGTTCTTCTAGACCTTGAAGGAGAACCTGGTTCGGGCAGTCTTTGCTAGACTATGCCACATTCTTCCCAGTCTCTCTGTCTCATTTTCTCTGCTTATTTTTCTGGATTCAAATGTCCCCTTTGTATGACCTAGGCATATTGGTTTGGGAACCATCCTAATGACCCTGTTAATTACCTCTGTAAAGACCAAATTTCCATTATAGGCATTTCCAGCACTGGGCTTCATGACTTCAACACATGAATGAGGCCCCAAGTCAGCACATAGCACCTGGCTTCTCTCACCCCAAAACCCATGCCAACTCGAGATATGAAAGTACCCATGACGGAGTGATGAATTCTATGAAGAGAAGAGAAAGGAGATGCCTAAGGGCTCATGAGACACCAGAGTCCTGAGCAGACGGTGATGGCAGGGAATGGCTCTGCTCAGCTCTTCTGAAATCTGCATCCTCATCAGCCCTCTATGTTCTCCAGATTTTCCTACCACTTTGTCTTTGGGGGCTGCTATAACAAAATAGCCCAAACTAGGTGGCTTATGAACATAAATTACAGTCCAGGAGGCTGGAAAGCTAAAGATGGACACACCAGAAGATGAGGGGTTCAGTGAGGGCACACTTCCCACCCACAGATGGCACTTTCCTGCTGTGTGCTCTCCGGGGTCTCTTCTATAAAGGCGTGCATCCCCATGTTATGATTTGGATGCGAGGTGGCCCCTCAAAGCTCCCATGTTAATGCAGGAATGATCAGAGCTGAAATGCCTGGACTCAGCCATGACCTAATCAGTTCACCATAGTTGGAATGGACTCATTGGGTAGTAGCTGTAGGCAAGGGGGTCACTGGGGTGTTTCCTAGAAGGGTGCATCTTCCCTCCAGCCCCTTCTCCTTCCTCTCTGCTTCCATGAGCTGAGAAGCTTCCTTCTGCTGGGTTCTTCCTCCATGCTGCCGCACTGGGCCCAGAGCAATGAAGTCAGCTATCTAAGACCTCCGAGATCAGGAGCCCCAAATCAACTTTCCCTCCTCTAAGTGCTTCTTGTTGGGCATTTCCCTCAAAGCTGTGGAAAAGCTCACCATTTGCGAGGGTTCCACTCTTGTGACCTAATCACCTACCAAAGCCCCACCTCCTAATAATCCCACATGTAACTTTGTGGGGATATGAGCATTCAAGCCCTTGCACTCCTCTCTGTGGGCCTGTCTGCCATGGCAATTTGAGAATCCCCACCCCAACCCCACCTCTGAAAAGAGGTTGATGGGCATATGGGGCAATATCATCCTGTCATATTCAATCCCAAAGCAGCATGCTTTTTCTGTGATGAAATAAAACACTCTCATGATCACTCACACTTCCCTCTTGAACATTTCCCAGCATAGATTCATCCCCATGCTTGTGAAATGACGGAGACACTGTTGGGTTGCTGCTATTTTGGGGTAAGAGATGTACGAGGGGACCCTGGGAAAAGTCAATGATGCTATCTTTACCCTGTTCAGACGTTGTTCATTACGTACGCTCTGCAAATGATTCGTGGATTGTGCAGACGCCTGAGCCAGCTTAGCTCTCATTGCTAATTGGGTTATGTTCTTTACAGAATGGTGATAGACTTATGGCTCAAAAAATGTTTCTTCCTGCTATAGCTGCTCATTTGAGTCCATTCACTCACTCACTCATTCATTCAGTACAGGTGGGGAGCTATGTTAGACCATGGGTACGCTGTGGGGGGCAGGTTAGCCCAAAACCTGCCCTCCAGGATACGTTAAATGGGGAGCCATGCGGAAGTGCTTGCTCAAAGTAACCTATTCTGTACTCTTTGCCTCTTCCCCTCTCCTGTCCTTAGGGTTTCCACCTTAGCTCTTGCTGGATGGCTCTGTGACCTAGAACACGTTTCTTGTTCTGTTAGTTTTCTAAGTTGTACAGAAGGGTCTGGTGCTGGTTGTCCTGCAGAGTGATCCTAAGGTTATAGGACAAGGTCACCTATGGGAGCCTCCTGGGGTGGTGAAGACCAGACCAAGAATGAGTGCAATGACTCACACTATACACAGTCAGGCTTAGTGGGTTTTGTAGGTAAATACGCTACTCCGTACACTTCTCTACAAGAGCCAAAGAAAAGAGGGAAAGGAAAGTAATGGTGAAGAAGAAATATGAGCTTTTCCTGAACTGGAGTGAAAGTATCACAAATAGCAATCCAGACTCCCTCTGGCTTCTCTTCCTTCTCCAATGTTCCCAGCACCCACTGCTGTCCTCTGCTAAAGATACTCATATTCCCATGACCAGCCCAGACCCTTCCTCCTGGGTACCATATGTGCTGATTCCTCTCCCCGTGGTTCTTTCACCAGGATGTCCCATAAAGGCCTGAAGTCAAGGTGTCTGATCTTGAGCCCCTGCCTGCCTGCAGCCTATTCCAACGCCAGCTGCTTCTTGAGCAGCCAGCCCTCAGTCATCCAAGCAGGCAGCCCAGGGATCCCCCTCTACCTGCTTCTCACCACCCAATAAATGACCACATCCTGGACCTTCTGTTGGCACCAGTGCCTCACTCATAACTGCCAAGTCTGTCTTAGGGGATCTGTTTCCTCCCATCTCTGCACTAGTCCATCTTCTGCTAGGTCACCAGGGTTCCTTTTCTACAAGAGAAACAACCTATGTGTGTAGTGACCCCCTCTCCCACAGACTTCTGACTCTGGGATCTGCCCAGCAAGGTGTGACCTATTCCTCTGCAGGCACCCTGTCCCCAAACACAAATGTCTTCCTCCATAAATCCCAGCTTGCTTCTCCCGTGGTCTTCAGTTGTTTCCTTCACCCCTAATTCTGAAACAATTTTCTTTCTTCAGGAACAGACTGTGCAATTGCTCACTGAGGGATTTGACACTGAAGACAACACTTGCCCCTATCCTCCACCCTGAGCTCAGCACAGGCAGGCCCTCATCTCTCTGGCCTGGGTAGGAGGACCCTCCTACCTCCTGGGCTCCATCCACCCTGTGCTGCATCTGGTAGGGCATGGACTCTGCTACTTTTAATGATCACCTTGCTCATTTGCTTCCAGTAGACACCAGGCTGATTCCGGCCACAGCTTACAGAGTGTGTGGTGCATGGTAAGCACCAGTCTGAGTTTAGTGTGTGAATGAATGAGTGAACATCAAAATCCCCAGTGCTATGCCTGCACCATAGGGCAGCTCAGGCTATGCCTCTCCATGTTCTGATACGACAGTGACAGCCATCAAGAGCTGCATCTTACTTTATCAAGCCTCCTTATGCACCTGGGAGGCTATGATTGACTACTTCAAGGGTGAAGAAATAGGACTGGAGAATGAAAACAGGAATTGAACACTTAGGGGCAGCTACAGAGGCAGAAAACCTCATTAATCCCCCCAGTGGCCCTGTGACGTCACTAGTACATCCCCATTTCAGGGGAGGGAGCCAAGGCACAGAGCCTAGGAGGGCTGGCATGGGTTTCACAACCCCATTCTAGCTCCCACCCAGTATGGGGCACACATTGGAAAGAAGTCAGGTTCCTATAAAATTGCTTGCATTCCTGGATTCTTGCTCGGAGCCACAAACCTTTCTTAAATCTAACAGTCCTTCCCTAACCCTTCAGCTCTTCCCTAGCAGACAGTTCTGCCTGCCCAAGCTGAGCCCTGCTGGCCCAGCCCCCTCTTCTCTCCAAAATAGCACAGGCAGTTTGCATCATGATGGCTCAGCTGGGCTGGGGCAGTGCTCAGAGCCAGGGTCTGTGACAGCAAGACTCGGCTCAGTCTGGACATAGACAAATTGCACATTTATGTCACAACCCAATTCTTACCCTGAGCGTCACCATTGTCCTAGCAACACATCAGCAGCACCTCACTGCCCTCTGCGCCCATGTGCAACGGGAACGGCTAGACTGAATCACCCAGAGCGTGTTCTGCCCAGTTGTCCTGAGTGTGCTGAATCTCATCGTCTCTCCCAATTGCTGTCTGCTCATCAGCCCTGCCTGCTCTGGTTCCTGTAAGTGAATACCAACTACCACGACAATGGACTGACACCTGGAGGAACTCTGCCTTTGGAAGCCCAGGGCCAGAGCTCTGCCTCCCAGGATCCATGGTGTGCGATCTTTCCCCTGCCAGCCTCATCCCCACTGCCCTTAGAAAGGGCGTAATGGAATATGAAGCCCATACCTCCTGGGCTGCCACCAAAGTGTGGGAAGAGGAGGGCAGGGTGGGGATCATGACTAGCTCTTACTGAGCTAGCACAGGCCAGGATTTCTGCTGCCCATTTCACCTCCCTTGTCTCATGTCCCCTGGAATATTCCTGAGCTGCCCTTGCTTTTTAAATTAAGCAAGTGAGGCCCAAAAATATACCATCATGCTGCTAAGTAGTAGGCCTATGACTCACACCCAGGCTTTTCTAACTCCAAGTCATCGTTGATACCAACACACTTTATTCCCGAGTCGAATGCCAATCCTTCCATTGGATGCCATCCCCAGTGAATCTGGCTCCTTCCCCTGCTGCCTCCTTTGACCTTTTACTCTGCCATCCAAAATGGTCTTCCAAGGAACCCCGCTCTGCAGACTCAGACGTGTGCCGTCTGACCCCAGTGGCTCTTCACTCCTTGTCCATGCACTGGGGCTGTGCTTCTTGGCATGGGCTGTGAGTGAGATGTCCTTCCGGTATTCCATCTGCATTTGAAAGTCAGTTCTTCGTTCTTGGGTGAGTTTCTGCCCTGCTTGGCTACAGCAGTGCAGCACTTGGCTCCAGATCGTTGGAATGAGAAGCATCCTATTATGTCACTGAGGTTCTCCCCCAGTGACCAGCTGAGCAGGGCAGGGACCACCTTCCTTGGTGTGTGGCTTTGAAAGTGAGAAGTCCAAGTGTGAGACTTCACTGATATCATTTATCTGAGGATTCATACATTGAAGACTAAGGACAATTTCCCCCAACACCCCTAAAGAATCCATCTTATAATTTTTCTACGTCAAGAATGTTATATAAATGGAATCAATAGAAAACTTTGGAGGTTGGCTTTTTTCACCCAGCATAATCCACCCAAGTTAAGTGCATGTGCAAGTAGCTTTGAATTATTTTCCAGGTAGGGGTGGGCTGTAGGTTTTTGAACCGTTGGTTTATCTGTTGAAGGATATTTTGATTAACTTCAGGTTTAGAATATTGCAAATGTCTTCTATGAATTGTGTGTGGATATAGGTTTTTGAGATAAATGCTCCAGAGGGCAACTGCTAGGTCATCTGTTTAGATTGCTAGGAATCTGCCCAGCCCCTCTTGGTGGCGGCACCATCTTAGATTTCCGTCCACCTGGCGTGAAACACCCGGTTTTGCTCCGTCCTCTCCAGCACTTAGTGTGACCCCTTTTTGAAGCTGCCTGGCAAGTGTGTGGTATCTCAGCACCTCACGGTTTTCACGTGCTTATTTGCCTTCTGCATATCCAGTGGTAACGTGTTTGTGTTTGTTTTCTAATTGGATTGTTTTGAGTGTTCCACGTATGCATGAGATGCAAGTCTATCGTCAGACATGATTTGTGAATATTTTTCCCCCAGTTTGTCTGTTCATCTGTTTTCAGAGTCCTTCATAGAATGAAAGCTTTTGGTTTTTTGGAAAAATACCTAAGTATCAATTTGTTTTTATGGATTCTGTTTTTGGGGCATGCCTGAAGATCCTGCAAGGTCTCCCAGGGTGAGGGTACATTAGTGTGGGGAAAGGCACCCTCCCCACCTGGCTCCTAGTTCCCAGGGAGATCCGAGTCTGGCCTCCCTTCTGACCCTTGGACTCCTCGGTGGGGAGTAGAGGAGGGGTGCTCCCTTGCGTCTTGCCAAGAGGGCCTCCAGCCGCCCACTGGCCTTGGCTGGGGAGAGCTGGGCCTGCAGGTCCTGCTGGGGTTCTAGCTAGAGCAGGACAGTGTTTCAGTAGGCTGCCCTTTGCCTGCTCCTTGCTTAGAGACCCCAGGCTTTTGTCTTTCTACCCATTGGCGTTTCTGGGTCAGCAGTTTCTCCAGGATCCTGTCTGGGAAATTCAAGGCTAATGAGGAAACCTAGGAACTCAGGATCCCTGACTCCTTTGGTCCCGAGTCCTCAGCTGGTTCTCCTCTGCCATTTTACATATAACCTTCAGGGCTTTTAGCTATGCTCAGGGAGGAAAATGCAAGTCATTCCATTCTCTCTTCCCAGAAGTAGAATTCTATTAGAGAAATTTTGTCACACAAATAGTTCAAGATAACAATGGGAGAAGCATCACTCTGTACAAAATTCTTCTTTGAGCCTTTTGCCAGCTAAAAAGACAGACAATGTAGCCAGCTGGTGAAGGGCATGGGCTTTGGTTTTCAATTCCCTGGAAATGATTTCTAGCTATGTTCTATGGCCTAATTTGCTCAGGTTAAAAAATTGAACTATCCTCTACTGTCAAATGGGGCTCACAGTGGCATCTTGCTCACAGGCTGGAACGGAGATTTAACTTGGAGGCTCCATGTCAATCAAACATGAAACATATAGTTCAGCTTCCAGGAAGGCAATGACTGCTTTCACAAAAACACAACACAGAAAAGTGGCGCGTAGAGTGCGGCAGGCCTAGGGCCTCCGACTGCTCCTGCGTTTGTCCTTCCTTCTCGTCTTCCCTTCCCTGCTCCTTGCCCACTATCCACCATTCCCTCCCTGCCTTCCATTTTTACTAGTTAGCTCAGAAGTTTGTGCACTGCGCTCTGGAGCTAGAAACACCAGCTGGGCTCAGCCCATGACCTCAAGGAGACCGAGTCCAGCAAGGACCTCCGAAGCACAAGTCAAACGTGTGGCGAGAGCTCCCACAGGGCCCAGTACCAGGTGCGACAGCTCTTCAAGGTACAGATAAAGGTAGGGAGTTCAAGCCTCAAAGGACGTTCATGCTGGGTTTGGTCCCATCCATTTGCAGTGGGAGGACATGGAGAATTAACCCTTCCTGTAACATTTATAGCTCAGTCCAGGAGCACAAGGGTAGAGATAAAGAGCAGGATTTTTGATAGGCAGGATTCAGCTCTGACTTAAGCTGCCAGCCAGAGCTGCACTGGCTTAAGAGCTTGGATCCATTCGATGCCTGTTGTACCACCAGGTCGACTGTGTGATTGTGGATTTGAGGGAGTGTTTAGAAAAACAAAACCAAACCTAAACCAAATGTGTTTTGTTAAGGGCTGTGTTACAAATCAGTTTGGCAAACACAGGGTCCATCTGGGCAGCAGGCTCTCTGATACTGGCCTGGAGAAATGCTTGGGCTGCGAGACTGACGTGCTGGGAGGAAGGGACATCTTCCTGCCCTGGGCACAGATAACATTTTGTGTGGCCATGGTGTGACAGCAGGCTGGCATGCAGGAACGAGGGCTGCTCATTTGCTGCAGTTCTGCCATTGGCTGCGCTTACACATTTGGCTGATCCGGCTGGGGGCGAGCTGGGCTGGAAGGCCCAGCAAGTTTCATTCACAGGTCCCGCAGTTTGTGCTGTCAACCGGGCTCGTTGTCCTGAGGCTGACGTTATAAGGTGGCCCCAAGGCCAAGTTTCAAGACAGAAGAAACCGCATCACCCCTGGGGGTCTAGGCTCTGGAAATTGCCTGGTGTTCCCTCTTCTGCATCCCGTGGTGTGGGAAGGCAGCCCCAGTTCGCATGGGAGGAAACTGCCAGAGCAGAGACTCGGAGGCATGACCACGGCGGGCGGAGCAGGGGGACCAAATTCCACGAATATCACTACACTCGCCTAACATTGAGTTTATTTTTACCATTCTACTGATGTGCAGAGATGTAGTTTACACAAATCTACGCAGGAACCCAGGTGAAGAATCCATGATGTTTCTCCAAGTTCAAGCTGGCTTACTTGAACCTCAAAACACTATGCAAAGTCTGCATATTTATGTGGGTTTTCCAATTTATAACTTTCAGGTAGGGATATAAACATGGTAAATGCTGTTCAAACCTCACAGGAGCCTGCTTAGTTAAACCTGCTGTTTTTTGGATATTTCTCTGCATCTGATGAAGTTACCTGAAGTTCTACAAACTGCATAGCTTAAAAGAAACTGTCTCAAAGGAGGCTATGAATCTAAGGTCCAGGTTGCTTCCTTGTGAGGCTGGAGGGGGAATCTGTTCCATGGCTCCCCTGGATCCTGCGGGTCTCTGATGACATCTTGATTTCCTTGGCTTGGAGCAGCATCGCCAGAGCTCTGCCTTGATGCTCATGTGACCTTCTCAGTCTGCTCAGTTTCACTGACACCTGCCCCATTGGACAGGGCCCATTCTCCAGTCTGAGCTCATCTTGACCAAGTACATCTCGAGTGTTTCCCAAGGACACACTGGGGTCTGGGAGCCAGGGTGCCACGTGCATCTGGGGGCTGCACTTCACTGGCTAACACTTCCTTTTGCACGTGTGGAAAACGAAGCTACGTACCGAGTTTTGTGAGGAAATGGAGTGGAACCACCCCAACCTCATGCACAAGGGCAGCATCCCACGTTTGAGGACTGCAGCGCTCCCCTTATTCACAGGAGAAAATGGAGTCCCAGAGGGACATGCTGAATGGGTGAAAGTCACACAACCTTCAAGTCAGTGCAGGGCCCACATGCAGGGTCACCTGGTGGGCTGAGAACTGCTTTCACCGTATTGTACTGCATTCTCTCCTACCCGTTAGTCCATGCCTGGATCTCCAAGAGGCCGTTTTCAAGAGCTCATGAAGGCCCTTTGATGAGACATCCTGAAATCACAAACCTTTGTCAACCTCAAAAAACGTTTCGCTCTAAAATTATAGCCCCTGAATCTAAAGCCTGCCTGGCCTCCAGTTTTCCTGAAAGCACTGGATTGTTGTCCCTGAGACAAAAAGGTATTTATGTCAGAGGAAAAAAAAAAAAAAAAAAAAAAGAATTCCCTCAGCCCAGTGAGCAGATACATTCCAAACACCAATTCTGTTGGTGATCAGCTCCACCAGGTTAGGGGGTAGCCCTGGTCAGCACGTCAATGCTAATGTAGATTTGTAAGTGTTTACTTTCCACCTTCACTAGAAACACGAGTGCAACTCAGTCATACCGAGTTGACGAGATAAATATGCAAGGGCAAAGGGATTGCGGTTATGGAACAGGAAGGGTGCTGCAGAGGGAGGCCCCTGGCCCTATGGGACATCTCTTCAGTCCGGCAGGCATTTAAGGTCACCGCCAAGGCAGTGAAAGGACCCTGGGAACTGAGGTCAAATGGGGCAGGCATGGGTCACCTCCTACCAGCACAGGTGGAGTTTGCCATACCCTGGCATTTGGTGGAGGACTCCTGAGAGTAATGCGGTAGCGGAGTGGCTAACTTAGCTGTAGCTCAGGCTGAATCTGCCACTTCCAAGCTAAAAAGCAAACCTTAAAATTATCAAGTGCATCTCAAAACTTGGGGGCAGCTCAGGAAAAATCCAAGCACCATTTGTAGGAATAAAACAAAATCCAGTACCGAAGCAGTGTCTAGAATTCAATGAAACTCAACATGGAAAAGGAGGGATACATAACGAAATCAGGAGAGCAGGAACAGATGCAGGAACAACAGTGGTGATAGCCACAAAGTGATCAAACAGCTGGTATAAATATGTTCCACATCGAACAGATAATATAAGGAGAGAAACAAGATAATATTTTAAAAAATACATAGAGTTGAAAATCAAATATCAGAAGCGACTGAGAATTAGCAAACACTGGAAAAGAGATCGTAAGCTTGAACACACAGCAGTGGTGACTATTCAAAATTAAGCGCAGAGGGCTGGAGCAGTGGCTCAGTGGTATCATGCTTACCTGGCACGCGTTAGGGCCCAGGTTCAAACCCTAGCACCACATGCATGGCTAAGGGGGGCAACGAACACCAGATGGACTGAGTAAAGTTGCTTCTCACTCCCTTAAAACATAAAAAAGCACAGAGGAAAAAAAATGAACAGATTCTGCTGTCTTTGTAGTATGAACATGACATGTAATTGATGTCTTTAGAAAGACGGAAATGATTACATATTTGAATTACAGGTGAAAATTTTCGAAATTGATGAAAACTCTAAGCCAGAGTTCACGAACTCCAAGAAAAAAATGTATCAAGATGTATCAGAATTAAGTTGTGATAAAGTAAAAATCTTGAAGTATCCAAGGGCAGAGAAAGAGTACATTACATACAAATAAACTGAAGATTTCTTTTAAACCAGAAACTAAGTAAACCCAAAGGCAATGGAGGTTTTTTTTTTTTTTAAATAAAGAGGGACAGGAGCTGGAGTGGAGGCAGCGCTTGTGTGGCATGCATGAGGATGCAGATTTAAACCCCAGCACCACGTACAGCGCTAAGTGTCAGAGCAACTAAAGCCACATGAGAAACTAAACCAGTGAGAGAGGAAGAATTAGTTTTTCATGGGGCTTTTGCTGCTGACACTTCCTTGTGTTTGTGGTGCTGGGGTTCGAACCTGCATCTTTGCACATGCCAGGCAAGTGCAGCAACCACTGAGCCACCACTGCAGCCCCTGGAAGACTTGTTTTAAGCCAGAAACTAAGCACACCCAAAGGCAGTAGAGTGGGATCTCGAAGCACAGCATGTGCACACGTGTGTGGCATGTGGCATTTGTGTGTGTGCAGCAGTTTGAGGAGTCTGCAGAAGCTTCTCAGTTCCCATCGTGGATCTCATCAGAAATGAGGCTCAGGAAAAGGTCAAGCTGGGGCTTCCTTGCGGTTCCCTTTGGTGTCCTAGCTGGGCGATGCCCTGTGGCATGTGACATGCTTCCTAATACACTGCCTGTGAAACAAGTGTGAAGGGGTCTGGCATGAGTGCCAAGGACATTCTAACAGAAAACTCCATCACAGAGGGTCCACAGCCAGGAGCGAGCTCAGCAAGGGAGTGCTATCTACGGAGGGGAAGGCTGTAGTCCCTGGTGCATTGTACGTGGTCAGTGCAAGATGGTAAAGATCGCCACCAGGAGAATAAATCAGGATGGGGAGGCAGGTGTGGAGCGATTCCAGCTTTATACGTAACTCAGATGCAAACAGGAAGTCCCCGGAGACTCTGCTCTGTAATGATACTCTTGTCTCTGGGTCGGGGGTGAGCAGACCCCACCCCATCTCATCTGTGTTCTTAGACTTCTGCAGAGGACTGTGTGGTTTCTGATGAGGAAAGCAATGTTACAACCACTGCCAACAACAAAATTGAAGTGACTAAGAGGCACCCAGCAAATGCTACTCATCCACTGACATCTTTGACATTGGCGCACACGCCGTGATTCTTCCCCTGTGCCGCAGGATGCTGAGGTTTCAGGAGCGCAGGGAGCCGGCAAGGTTACCTGCTGATGGAAGGCAGTGCCGAGGTTCTCACCCAGTTCTGACCGAAGCGCGTGCCTCTTGGCTTCGGCCGTCATTGCTCGATCCATTTCCCATTTGTCTCGAGTCCTGATTTTTCTTTATCCTGTGGTAGTAAAATCCCAGCAGAGCCTAGTCCTCCATCTCAGGCCTCTTCCAGCATCACTGAGGATGACGTGGAAAAGCTCCCGCATGATGCTCCTCGAGGATGGCCCAATGGCACCACATGGATGAGGCACTGTAGGGACCTCCCTGCCACGGTGGGGAGCAGGCTGCTCAGCATCCTGGGATTTTCCCAACAGTGGGTCCCATGTCAGTTGCCTGGTGCTGCTATGACTATTTCCAAGTGGCATGGATAACAGGGGCCCTGTTGAGCTTTGAAGGAGCAGCCACTGAGACGGTCTGAGCCCCAGTTGTCCCACACCTCCTACATCCCAGACTTCAGCACCATCCCCGAGACCCAGGACAAGCCAAGGTGCTGTCTGAGAAAGTAGAGTAGTATGGGGGTAATGACGTTTTCTCTAGGTCTGGATGACAATACCAGCAGACAGCTGATGGAGACGTCTCCGTCTGTAGGGGACTTAGTCATTTAACGGGCAATTCACGGACATGGCCAACTCGAGGAGGAAGTTGGGTAGGCTTATCATTGTGCCCCCTTCACAGAGCTGAAGGACTGCTCAGGTGGGTTGGGGCCCACACTTCCCAGGTTCAAGCCACACACAGGTCTAATGCAGAAACACCCAGGGAAGTGCTTGCACTGTTAAGAGCCCTCCTCCAGTGCCCGTTGCCCAAGGGGCCCAACTCAGGAATGCATGATCTAATCCTACCACTCAGGATTGATGGCTTAGCTACCGAGAGCATCACACTCAATAAATTAGGGATTTAACTCTTAGGATGGCCGAAACTGGAGATGGTGAATTGTGCGAAGAATTTGTTAAAGTACCTGGCACAGAGGATGGGGTGACACACTTTGGTTCCTTATCCTGACCAGAGCAGTTGGTGTTGCACAGATCCTGAGCTTTGGCAGGAGTTCAGATTAGACCCACTGTCCCTGAAGTGGTCCCAGCTCCACGGGACAGCATAAGGATGTGTGGAGCGTGTGCAGTGTGTATGGTGTGCGCATTGTGTTTCTGTGTTGTATGTAGGGAATGTGTGATGCATCGTGCACTGTTTGTGTGTGCCAGCACCTTGGGGTTGTGGGTTCGAGAGAGGTGAAGGTGGAGTCACTGGGCAGGAGACGCAGGGAGTGCAAGGTGCCCCCTTGAGGGTCTTCTTGCTTTGGAGCCAGTGACCCCAAGATTGCGGCGATGGTCAGGCCCAGCATTTCCAGACCTCGAAGAGGATCTGTGCCCTCTAGCCTCATCCTTGCCCACTCTCCAGATACATAGCATAGCAGGTTCCTAGTTTGTGCCCAACTATCATTTGGCACCTGCTGGCATTTTAAGTCTTTAGCAGTGTTTGCATCCTGTATTTCAGCTGAGTATATAACCCTCTCCTATGCCCACATGGGGCCTGGCACAGGGGGTGCAGTGAATGCTCCTGAACAGTGTCCCACTACAGAACAAACACACGAAATCCTCCCATTCTGTGTGTATATTTTTAAAAATTTAAAAAAATTTGATGGAAAAACCCATATTTTATATAAATAGATGGTAGATAGAAATTATAGTAATAAGATTTCAAGTCTCATTAAATCTATCTGCCTCCCAAATACCATTTGGGTTCTCATACTGGGGCGGGGGCTGCAGTACAACTCAGGAGCCTGTCACTGTCAGCTTCACTACACACATACCATCCTGACACTGCAGGGCTCACCAGGAGTGTCACCTGCACACACATGGACTCTGCATCAGTTTGACTGTGTACCAAATTTGATGTGCTGGAAACCTAAACCCCAAAGTCCCATGTTGATATTTGGAGGTGGCCTTTAGGAGTTAAGATCTGCTGAGGTCACAAGGTGGGACCCCATGGGTGCATTGGTGGCAGCAGCTGGCCCTCTATGGTCTGCACCTTGATCTGGGACTTCAGCTTTCAGAACTGGGAGCCAGATGAGTCACTGTCCTTTGACAGGAAATGAACCACGACATATGAGGCTGACCTCAGCTCAGTGTAGGCACTTGCCTGCCCCCCCACAGCAGCACTCCAGACCCCTGGCTGGGTACCTGATGAACACCCAGGGACATAATCCCAGGCAGGCAGCATGCATAACACCTAAATGGCGGTGCACAGACCCTCAGGTGGTCAGGGTGGGCAATTTCCACCATGGAGTCAGTCCAGCACTAAAGCTACGTCTGCAGGCTTCTAGCCTTGGTGCTGAAAGGGAGGACTTTCCTGCACAGGGCCTGCTTTCCTCTCCTCTCACCTCCAGTCTCCTCTTCCACCCCTGTCTGGGCTGCCCCTTGCATCTGCTGGATCTCAGTCACCCTGGGGTGTCCATGGCTCTAATGGGCATGCCCACCTGGGAGTTCCCAGAAGACCAGACTCTGCCATGGGTATTTGGTAGGTCTGAGAATGGTAAGCAAGTGGCATGGGTCAGCCAGTTGCCCGTGGGGACAAGTTGCCCGTGGGGACAAGATGAGGGTGTGACACTTGGGCACAGGGGACAGGGATAGGACACTGCACCTCAGGAGGGCTTTCCTGGAGAAGGACTGCTGCAGCTCCAGGGAGGTCCAGCAGGCAGGGCAAAGGAACCAATGAAGATGTGGATGGGGTGATGAGCTTCCTGCTGCCAAGAGCTCTCAAAGGACAATGCCAGACAACCATCAGAAGCTTGTGCGGGTCAGACACTAGGGCTCTTCTAGTCCTGGCAAATCTGGAGGGAGCTACCCTGCTGGTTGCCTGTTACGTGACACCAGGAGTGACAGCATGACCTTTGGTGTCAAATGGCCCCAGCTGTGCCGTTGGCCAGCTGTGTGTCCTTGAGAAAGTTGCGTACCTGAGATCGTGTGGAACATGCTCATCCCAGCTGTTGAATTCTGCGTCCAGTTCTGCGCTCTCTGCCGAGCCTACCCTCTCCTTGGGGGATGGAGCTGGTGGCCTTTGCACCGTCGCACTTGTTGGCACTAACATCTAATGTCTGATGGAGCAGGCGTTCTGCAAGACCCTCTCCACCGGCCCCTTGGCATGTTTCGCTCAGTCTCTAGTGACACCTACTGGCTCTGGGCCCGTGAGGAGGAGAAGCCTCAAGACACTGGAAATCAGGGTGTTAGGAGTGGGGGCTCATGAGCTGAATTGCAGCTGAAAGCCGTCGTGCCACGCTGGGCTCATTCCTGCTGGGCCACTCTGCCCGGCAAGCCTCTCTGCACTCAACCTGAGGAATGTTTCAACATACAAATTCGGTTAAAAAGACCCTCGGCTTCCTGTACCCAGGGATGAATGTGTGACGACCCCAGGTGGCCTCCACTCCTGGGACCTCTGTCCTCTCCCTGCCCCTGATGCCCCTCTGTGGCTCATTGCATCCTTGAGCTCAGCCCTCGTGCTGCCTCCTCTCCTGCTGGGCACATCTGCATGGAGCCCACACCTGCTTCAAGTGGCACTTCCCGAATGGTTCTCATGGAGTAACTCACCAGCCTGCGCTTTCATTCATTTGGTCTGCCTCTCCCCTAGTGCAGGCCCCATGCCCTTACACTGACCCAGAGACAGCATGGATTTGCACACTCAAATACAAGGCACTCACTCTCAAGGCATGCCACCTTCACAGAGGCTGAGGGAAACTGAGGAAGGAAAGAGCTTATCCTGTGCAAGCTCAGTATCAAAATGTAGTCAAGACACAGCCGCACAAAGCCTTGCAGTTACAAGGGGGGACTCCGTTGAGTGCCCCTTAACAAGAACACAAAAGACTCCAGGCCCTTCCAGAAGCTTGCGACCTTGTACAGAAGGTGCTCTGGAAGGCATCTGCCCAGCCTTGGCCGCAGCCACCCTGACTATTAATCCTGTGGCCAAGGACTTGGCTTTGGAGGAACTCCTGTGACCCACTGTAGCTGCACCTTACCTCATGCCCCACCCCGAGTTCACCCCGGGTTCCATTACAGCCCCCACATTCTATCCCCTTGTTTCCAAACACCACCATTCTCTAGAGAGCCTGCCTGTGATTTAGCTGAGCAAGGAAGGCCCACAGCTCCAAGTCCAGTCTGTTGCCCCCTCATGCTGCCCCTGGTGGCCACAGATGGAAATGAACCCGTGAGGTCTGGGCCGCTCTGGCCCAGAACTCACCTTTCAGACCAGCATAGTCACATCTGGCCTAGTAGATGGCTGCTCTCCCCTGTCCATCCCCAGCTGGGCACATTCCACAGGTCAGGAGCAAGTACAGCACACCAGAGCACACAAGTGGCTCGACTGAGGTGTGACAGGCCTTCCGGGAAAAGCCAACGCCCCAGGTAACCCTCCCAGGCAAGTGGGTCAGCCCGAGTCAGGCTATCTTACTGCTGTTTGTACCTGACCCTGGTGCCAGGAGCTTAGTTCATGCTTTAAATATTTGGAGCTGCATTCAAGTGTAATGTGTGAGGGGCATTGTGTGTGGGACATTGTGTGGGATCACAGCTGACAATTTCCCCAAGGATACTGGGTGGAAAGAGACTTTCCATGGGCAACCTGCAGGGAATCCCTTGATAAATGAGAGGTGAGCCCTGGACTGTCCTAAGATGGCTGACTCTGCCACTCCCTGACTGCATAGCATGGGCTTGGGGTATTCAGCCATGGGCTGGCCCTATGAGCAGGTATGTGCCCCTCTGCTGCAGCTGTGGGGTGATAACACTGCCAAGAGCCTCCGTTTGCACGCACCCAGCAAGAGCCACGATCTCTCTTTGTCCCATGTTCTTTACAGCATTAGGCAGAGCCATAGCGTCGGCTTGCCCCTCAGATGCCCCATCACACTTGCTGGACAGCAGCTTTCACAGGTGAACCATGGAGTTAGGGAACCCTGTTGATGGCTGCCAGCAGATTCAGGTAGCAATGCCCTCCCTCCATCAGGCTGCCTCTGAAACATGTGTAAGTATCCTCTGCTGTCCCAAGTTACTAGAGGCCATGGACACACCTTCCTTCCAGCTGGAAGGACTTGAAACGGGAGGAAGCTAAGACTCAGAGCAAGAGGGTCTGAGGTCACTGGGGAGCCCCCAGGCAGTGGGACCTGGTCTTGAATATAAAGGGGTGCCAGGCACCTCTCCCATCCCAGTGGATGGAAGCCACCACACCTTCTGCAAATACTTCGTCAGCCCCTACTGCACACCCTTCAGCTGCTCTCTGCACCCTAACTGGACATGGCTCTGCATCTTATTCCCTGCAGCCCTGGACTAATGGCTGGCATATACCTGGAGCTATATTTTAGTACATTTGGATAAATGAATTCAGAAACAAGGAAATTATGAGATCATTAACCAAATTTTGGCAATCTCAAGATTTTGGCCAAAATATAAGGGATATAATTATAGACTTAAAGGGGCTCTGGATGTTGTATTCGAGTTGCCAGGGAAACAACATTTATGCCTATATGTAAGAAGTCTCTGGTAAGGAATTGGCTCTTGTGAGTGCAGAGGCAGAAAATTCCCAGGGCTTCCATCTGAAGTTGGAGAATCCGGTGGTGGCAGTCTACATCTGAGCGGAGCAGACTGAAGTTCCTGCTTGAATGGTGGGGCCAAGGGGTGAAATCTCCCATCCTCTGCCTTTTTGTTCCACTCGGGCATGCAGGTTAGATGGTTTCTGCCATGTCGTGGAGAGCTGTCTGCTGGAGCACACTTGTTTTAATGCCAGCCCCACCTGGAAACCCTCAGACAGGCCAGAAACAATGCTTAGCCAGTTGAGGCCCCACTTCCCAGCACCCCAGAGCACAGCCTCATTTGGAAATGGAGTCCTCGCAGGCACTAAATGACGTTCCTCTTGGCCTAGTCAAGGTGACAGGTGAAGTCAGTATCAGATGTGAATCCTACTTTCCTGTCAAGCAGCTAATATCCCAACTGGGAAACCTGTTATTCTGAGTTTTCCAAATGGAACATGAGTTCTCTTTGCCAGCTACTTGAAGTTAGGAAGCTTCCCAAAACACCAGAAGGACACCTGGAGGCCACCTCAGGCCTAGATTCTATTCAGCATGCATGATGTCTAGAAGCACCAGAAGGATGGACTTGCCACCTTCACTTTCCCAGGCATGGAGATAGCTCAGGCTCCCCTGGGTATGCGCAGAGCCAGGCCTCAAAGATTTCCTGGAATGAGGTCTCTAGCCCTCAGCTCCAAGGGTTCCCTGTAGTCAAATAACTTTCCAATGGGCTAAAGAACTCAAAAGGAACTTCTCTCCAGTGGAAGTCCAGAAAGCCCACAAATATATGAGAAAATGCTCTACATTAGTTATAAGGGAAATGCAAATCAAAACTTCAATGAGATACCATCTCACTCCTGTTAGAGTGGCAAAAATGAAGAATACAAACAACGACAGATGCTGGAGGGGCTGTGGGAAAAGAGGAACACTACTACACTGCTGGTGGGACTGTAAACTGGTTCAGCCACTATGGAAAGCTGTATAGAGAATCCTCAAAAAGTTAAGGATGGAACCACCTTACGACCCAGCTATCCCACTCCTGGGAATTTTCCCAAAAGACTTAGAATCAGCATATTATAGCGATGTGGCTTCATCAGTGTTTTTAGCAGCTCAATTTACTATAGCTAGATTATGGAACCAACCCAGATGCCCCTCAATTGACAAGTGGATACAAAAGCTTTGGTACATATATACTATGCAATACTACTCGGCCATTAGAGAGGATGATATTATGTCTTTTGAAATCAAATGGATGGAGATAGAATTATGCTTAGTGAAGTCTCCCAAGCTCAGAGATTCAAGGGCCGAATGGTTTTTCTCATCTGTTGATGCTAGCATATACGGGGAAGCAGTAGGGCTGACGGCTAACCTAGCAAAACTGCAAATTGAATGACTTTCAGAGCATTAGGGGGATTGCTCTCTAGGATACTTGGAGATGTAGGGAGGGGGATGGGGAGGGGGGAGGGTATATGAAGAACTCAT
>PVKS010008311.1:49318-69003 GCA_004027875.1 Aplodontia rufa | reverse complement strand
AGGTATTAACTTGTAGAAAATAAATTTATGAAAAATTGCAACCTCGTAACAACTGGGGATTTGCTATCATTGTCATTGTCACTACTCTGCCGACAAAGTTTAGAAGTTTTGCCTGAGTTTTTCTACTTACTTTTAGTTACTCATGCAACTCTTTCATAGTTATGTTCAATTATATCAGACAAAGCCATTTGGTAGCATGAAAATTTCCACTACATTTGGATGGATATTTTTAATGCTTAAATTCGCCTCTATCTTAGATAATTTTAGCATTAGTTTTCCTTTCTAACAAATAAAAATTTTCAACAGAAGTTGTAGAATGGATGGAAAAGAGATGATACACAATTATTTTTTTAAAACCACACTTTTAGGAAGTAGAACCAGTTAAGAAATTGTCACCATAATTTTGAAATTAATTTTTTAAAATTTGTGTAATGTAAAATTCCATCTTAGCAATGTGTAATTCTAATGATTTTGACATAACAAACCAGTAATCTCTTCTGCCACAATTATAAAAGAGAGTAGTCTCAGCATTGTGAATTATTCTCTCACTGCCCCTTTGTAGTTACCCTTTTCTCTCCTCCTTTGCTCTGAGATAAATAATCTGATTTCAAAAGCGTTAGTTTTCATTCATAACAAAATGAATATACATGGAGCAGTATAGTATAGAATTTATTGATACTGGCTTATTTTCCTTGAAAAATGTAATCCATGTTGTATATATAAATTGTTTAATGTTTTGTAGTGTTGAATGTCTCTTTTCTTGCCTTCCTGAATCTGTGCTTTGAAGTCTGCTACTAATTTGTAAAATTCTTGGATAATATTTAATCTATTCCTGTGATTTGCTCTCTTTCTCTTATCTGCCTGGGACCCTAATTATTGGTATATTTGACAATTTAATATTATTCAACACATATTGATTATTATTTTTGAAAAACGTTTTTCCCTTGTGTTTCAATTTAATTTCTATTGATATTTCTCCAAGTTCACCGATTCATGTCTTCATTGTTTGCATCTACTGATTAGTACAACAGATATTCTTTATTTCTCTTGTTATATTTTTCTTTCTAATATTTCTATTTGCTTCTTTGAGTTTGTATCTCTTTGCTGAAAACCACTCATCTAATTTTTCATACTGTTCACCTTCCTCATTTGAATCATCAACAAAATATTTACATTTAAAATTGGTTATTTCCTTTATCTGGGTCAAAATCTAAGTATAGTTCTATTGCTTTCTCTTTTCTATGGTTTTTCTTCTTTTTAAAGTAGTTGTTGAAGATGAAAATTCTTGGTGGTCAATAAGGACTAATGCCTGAAATTAATGGAGCCAAGAACCTGGTAGGTATATTTTGGATCAGAAACATGTAGAGATTATGTCTCCAAATAAACATGTTTTCTTCTGTTAAGCCTTTAATACAAAATTTTAATTCAATCCAAAGAGAGGCTGAGCTGAATCTGATGGTGTCTGGCTGTGGATATGATCAGTGCATCAGATTATTGAAGCACCACCTGGTTTTGGAGTAGTCTGGTTTGCCAATGGTTTTGTCTCAATATCTGTCCCATCCTGATTTACACTATACCACTTTTCCCTCGTCTCCACCATTCTCAGCATTATTCCATTTGCTTGTTAGCCTGAGGGTGCATGTCTGATTTTCTCATGAAATCTTAGTTGCATGTAGACTTGGTCTGAGATGAATATCTTTCTCAGTGTTCTTGGCTCTCCAATGTGGGTGATTTTATATGCAGCACATATTCCTTCCCTTCCTTCCACCCACCCATTAGTAAAGGTGGTTTTTATGTTCTCTCCCTCTATCTGTGCTGGGTTTTCATAAGTGTTTTAAGGGTGAATACAGGAGATAAAAAAGAATCTCTGTAAGATTTGATTTCCCTTTTTAAGGAACCGCCCTTAAAGCAGCTGGCTGCTACTTTGAAACACTTCTCCCTGGCCTTAACCATGATGGATGCTGTCAATCATTTTTGTGAGTATTTCATGAATTCCATGAAAAAAGCCATGTGAACTACCATGTATTTTATCTGCCTCCTCAGTGGCTGCATGCTCTCACCAAACCACATTCTGCTCCCACTGCTTGGAATGGTTTTTCTCAGAGACATAAAGTCAACTCTCTTATCTTCATAGCTCAGCTCCAATGGCTTGTGTTTTCTGGTACATTCTATGATCATAATAAGTAAAATAGAACCCTATCAGGCTTCTCTTTTCATTCTTACTCAATTTTATTTTTTTCCCATGACATTACGCACTATCTGACATATTTTATGTTAGTTTTTATTTATTTTCTTTCTCCTCCACTTAAAAATAAGATTTATGAGGAAAGGAGCTTTGTTTTTTTTTGTTGTTGTTGTTTGTTTTGTTTTGTTTTGGTGCTGGTATATAGCTGTTAATGTAATGCCTGTGAATTAGTATCTCTAAGTAACATAACAGGATAGAACAAGTATTTTAAGCTATAATGGCTCAGAATTTTCTAGAACTTAGGAAAAAGTCACTTCATACATTCAAATCAGGACATATACAATGAAATCTATGTGTAGATATATTTTAATAGTATTATTACACATCTATATGATATACTAAAATAATGTTATAGCTATGATTATAGTTAGTTATAAAATCTATAGAGATACGCTATAATAACATTAATAGCATTATAGTATATCATTATAATAGCATTAAAATATATCTCTATATAATAATATTGCAAATTTCAAAGTAGAAAATTATAGCCTAAAAGCAGTCAAAGAGAAAAGGCAAATTACTATAAACATTACAGCAATTAGACTGACAACTTCTTATAGAGCCATTGGATGATAGAGGTGCAATTACAACTTCAGCATTCAGAAAGAAATCACCTACCAGTGTGGGGCAAAGTATGAGGAAAAAGATAAGTATAACAAAAACTTCAAATGCACAGGAATATCTATGTGATCAATTGTTAGAAAAAATAAAATTATTTTATGAGTTAAAATATGTGTATGTGTAATTAAGATAGGTAACAATAACATATAAGTCAAGAGATATCAAATAGAATTAAATTTCACATTATTGGGAAAGAAAGTAAAACCATCACATGATCTCAGATTTGATAAATCAGGGATGCAAAACATTACTAATTTTTGGTGAAAGTGAAGAGAACTCAAATTATATAATCTCCCTAATAATATAAAGAAAATAATAGATTAAGGACCAGTACAAACATGATGCTCATATTGTTGGCTATAGCACAGGAAATAAAGTTCCTTGTCTCTATCACAGGAGTCTCACTACCAAATAATATCCCAGTTACTTATCTCCATTTTTCCTAGTAAAAAAGAAAAAACAAATATTGAACTTAGATCAAATTCTTCTTTAATAAGCAATTAAAATAAATGCTAAACAATAAAAGTCATGTTATTCAGAATTTTTATTGACTGTTTTGTCTCAATCCATAAATCATCAGAGCTTATAGCTTTATTAAGACGTATCTCAATATATATATAGTGGTTGGAACACATACACAGATTACTGCTGAATCACTGATCAAGCCAATTAAGAGAAAATGTATTCAAGTTGATCACAAATCACACTCTGCCAAAGAAAAGGAGCTATATGCCGTATTTTATTTTTATTTTTTCAGTACTGGGGATTGAACCCAGGGTACTTTGCCACTGAGCTATATACCCAACCTTTTTAATTTTCTACCTTGGGACAGGGTCTTATTAAGTTCTGGAGGGCCTTACTAACTTGCAATCCTCCTGCTCCAGTCTCCCAAGATGTTTGGTTTACAGGTATGTGTCAATATGCTCAGCAAAAGCTATATATTTTAAATAATGACTATTGAAATGTACCTTTGTTTCCCCAAACCTGCTTCCTGATGCCTGCTATAGTCTATGATATTCTCTACTACATATAGGCTAATTGTACTTCCGTCACAGGAAAACATTTCGAATTTTATATATCCTTCAACTGCTATTCAGTGCTGTGAACAGCACTACTTGTTTAATCCAATCACTAAAGTTATTTACCTGTACTCATGAATTTGTTTTTAAATTGTTTACATTTTGTTTCTCAAAGTAGGTATCCAGGTACACCAGTAATACTCCTTTCCCAGACCAGAATTTCATTTATCACTGACTTCAAAGTCCCAATAAGTAGGGTCCCAAAGAAGCAACGACTCATTTATGACATGTACCCATATAATATTCTTACTCACACATGGAAAAGGCTGAGTTTTCCCAACTCCAATCATTGGGTCACAAGAAACGTCTCTTAAAGTAATAGGTGTTACTTGACTGTGACATGCTGGTGCTATTTTGGTGAAATGTGTAGGTGTATGTGTACCTGCTCAAGCCATTTAATTATAGTCCCTAGACATGAACATGCCTGATAGGCCATGTGATGAAAGGCTTCTGGATCCCTTCAGTCTATGGCTTGTTGGACCTTACCAGCTCAAGATGAATAAATCTTACAACATACTTAACCAATGCCCTACAGTCAGGTTTTCTGATGTTTTTCAAATGCTATATAAGTTGCTACCACAGATGATATATCCATACATTATAATCTTACAGGAAACTTCATAACAATTTCTACATAGAGGCATTTCTATTGAGGTTTATCGTAAATTCACTCACTATCTTCTTCGAATATCATTGAATTTACACTGTAATGTTGATCTGTTGAAGAGTCCTGTCTTTCTTTGTCCTTCTCCCTAAGCTGTTAGAATTACCTTTAACAAAATCAATGGATCAGAGCAGTATTCTCATTTAGAATGTGCTTCCACTAAAGTCTGAAGGGTAATACTAGGAGCTGCACTGTATGGTTAGTGGTCACATTGTAAGATAAAATAGATTGTTTTTAGGTAGAACGTCCAGGCATGCCTTAAAAAATTGGACCCTGAAAAACTTTGTTGATGTGGTATGCCTTTGAAACTTATTTTAGTTTATCTTTAACTCTCTGGAACCAAAAGGCTTCCAATATCCTTTTCATGCTCATTTGATTTGCTTAATATCATATCATCAATGTGGCATACCAACAATTATATATTTTATATATTTATATATATTCCATATATATGGAATTAGCAACTTTCTTAGCACTCTATCACTATAGCAGAAAGGAGAGTTACCATTAACTCTGGGGTAAAGTGGAATGTATGCATTTTTGCCCTTACTATATTGAATTATTTTTGGACTTACACTGATGAAGATTAAAAATTAATTAAATAGCCAGTGCAATGAAATGAACCATATATTGGAGGTTTTGTCAACCTACTGTGAGCACATGCTTTCATTTCTGACACTAGATCTACAATTAGGCTACTGATTATTTGCTTTTGAGGTAGCCTCCTGTAATCCTTATGTCTGTTTATCACAGGTAAGAAGTTTCGGCTATGCTGGATGCAACAACTCCTAACTGATTTAAGTTCTAAATGGTGTCATTATTCTATGCCATTGTATTGAGTATGTGACTTTTACTATTATTAAAATTTTCTCCAAGTTGTATGCATTTCTCTGTGTTAGAAACTTTCTGTTGTCGTGGAAAAATGCTTGAGAAAATCAATGTAGAGTAAAATTGTTTATTCATGTTTTGCTTATTTATTTGGCTCACAGTTTCAGAGGTTTCATTCATCGTTAGCTGGCACCCTTGCTTTTAGTCTGAGTTAAGGTGTGTATGACTGGTTCAAAGCTGCTCACCTCATGGTGGCCAAGGGGTGGTGATATAAAGGAAGGGGTCCAGAATATGAGATCCACTTCCTTGGAGAGGCCCACAGATACTTACTTCCTTCAATTAGGTCTCTCCTCCTCTAGCTTCCACCAACGTCTAATAGTCAATTGAATTATAAGCAGATCTATGGATGAATTTACTGATGATATCAGAGACCCCATGATCCAATCTCTTAACAAAACCCTACCTCTAAAAATTATAACATTGGGAAAAAGCCTTCAACATGTGAGCTTTTGGGAGCAGCACATTCTGGTCCTGAACTATAACAGTTTGTATATAGAGGTAGTGTTTTAACATTCTCTACTATAACTCTCACCACATGAACCAAGGAGCCAAGGAAGGTTTCTATCAACTATCAAATATATACGTTCCAATTATAAATTTGAAGACTAGAATAATGGTGTGAGTGGATAGAAATACTCTCTGGCAGGCTATGTCTGAGCCAGGATTTCATTTAATACTTGTTGTTACATGCCTCCATTATATAAGAGAATGACAATACATGTCCAGATATAAATGGCAACTCAGATTCTGTGTCTGATATTGTGGAAATGTTTAAGCATTTATCTCTCACTTGATGACAGCCTATAGTAGATAACTATAGGTCCCTTTGAGAAGGAACACAGAAATATGAATTGTACATCTTTTCCATGCTGTTGTGCTGTCCTTCCTCTTGGTAGTCCATTTGTCTTTTGATGTAGTTCTAAGAACTATCTTTGGACTCAAAACTGGGCATGAGGTTATTACATGTTTCTCCGGAGGCTATCAGTCCCCTTATCATACATCCTTGATACTTTCTACTTGTATGTATCAGAAATATCTCCATTGGATATTGCTATCTTGCTACTGAAGTACTGGTTTCTAAACACTGTAGTGCTTCACAGATGAGTCATTGCATTAGAAGAACTACTGTTCTGGGGGAAGGGGAGGGAAAAAGCTTGAGAGTGGTACATGTTGCGTGGCAGAAGTCTTTGTCTTCTGTTTAAACTGGATGGACCATTATCCTAAAATAGAAAGGATATGACTTCTGTTGCAGACCTACAGGTCTCATTGGGGATCTGGAACCTCAACACTTTCAAGGATATTGAGTTTAGGTATTTCCATCCAGAGATTCTGGTTGCTACTTCTTCCCAATTAAGACCTTGACCTTGGTGCAGCAGTCTGTCTAGAGTTGTAAATGCAATAAATTTCATTTCTTAGGCTATTCAGTTTGTGGTGCTTTGTCATGGGAGCCCGAGGAAACTAAGTCAGAAGGTGTTGATGACTGCAACTTACTTTCTACATGGGGACTATTGGGTGTAACTGAAAGGGACCCATTTAAACTAACTTAAACACAAAAGGCAATTTATATTTAAAGACGTGATAGTGTGGATACTGGTGAAACATTTACTACTGAAGAGATTGAGACACATGATGATTCATAGATATGTATTTAAACAACCTCTTAGAATAGGGAAGAGTCAAAACTAAAAGTTTTAATTATGTTAGAGAGTAGTGAGCCCTGAAATAGTGGAATTATGACATATTAGGTTTCCAGAGGCTTAGATTATGCCATTAATCATTTGGGTTGGTTGGACTTACTATCCATAACTTATCTTCCTTTAAACAATTGTGTTCATTAGTTCCTAAGTAGTTTTCTTTGGCACTCTCTCTCTCTCTTTTCCTTCACATTTTTTTTATTTCAAAGACTTAGTTTTCTTTACTTTAAAAATAATTTCAGTACAACCAGTGGATGCTTTTCTACTGTGAATGATTTTCTGAGATTTTCCCAATTGTTTCATTACGTTTAAACAATTTTGCTACTATATCAGGTGATGATCAACACATCTCTTCCAACGTAGTCATTTTAGAGTTATTTGATCTTCATTTAAGTATTTCTCTTAACATCTGAAAACGGGAAAACTAGAAATCTCAATCCAAATTAATGGAATATTTCTATTCTCCATCTGAACGTCACTCAGTGGTGTAAACAAGAATTGTCAGATGAGGCAGCAAAACATAGAACCTACATAAAGTGCTGTTCCCTGCTGAGCAGATTCTTAGAAACACTGAAAGTCTTGAAAGAAAGATGAAGAGAGTCTGCTTTGAAATAAGCATGATGTTTCATGCTGAGACAAATCACACTCACAGGGTATGTGAACATTGAAAATAGAATTGCAAACCAGAAACAAGAAACAATGTAACGCCAGCTAGAGATTCTACCTCCAAATAAATATAAAGCAAAATTCTAGCATTTGGAACAATTTAAAATATGAAGTTAAGCAAATAGAATAAGAACAACAACAAAAAGTCATTCTCAGGGTTATATATGTATGTGGCTTATTTTTTAAAACAGCAAACAATATTCTGTTTTGACTGCTGACAAGCACACTCTTATAAAATCCTAGTGCCACAGTGTAACAGTTGCAAACTTAATTAGATAAACCAGATGTGAATATGGTGAAAGCCATTTGAACAAAACTGGTTTGAACATGCTGCTTTTAAATCCTCTATCCACCTCTTTCTGAAGTCGGTGTCAGAAATAAACATCTTTAATATAAAACCCCTAGCTCTAAATGCTTTCTATTTCTGCCTTGTATTTTTAAAAATGATAGCCATTTCATAAACTACTGTCTTTCCGGAGTTCCATGTAACCTGCAACACATTACACCCACACACTCCTACAAATGAAAAATGGAAAATAAGTGTATCATAATAACTGAAAACTACATAAATGGTTTCCAAACAATTACCAAATTAGAAGGTAAAGATACAACGATACATTTATCTTCATAAAGCTCTTAAAGATAACAAAGGTGATGTTATTTTCTTCTATGTTTTTCACAAATGTATCAGACTACAATATAGTAGATGGGATGATTAGTTGAAGAAAGAAAATCTAAACGTGTCCAATATTCTCCTGTGACAATAAAACTGTAGAAAACAAATTTTAGTGTTGTGATTTACTTGAGAAATAATGCAAATTTTGTTAATTGTAATTAGTCATTTGAAATATCCAACCTATAATAAATAAAATGTGAAAGAAAAAGTGTGAAAAATAATATAATTATGGGTAGTGTTAACTACAAAAAATATTCAAGTAGTTATTTTCCAGTTAAATTGTAGCATGCCATTATTTTCACAATTCTATAATTTAAGCAATAAAAAGTAAGAGGTAGGAGTAAATATTTGAATGCAGCAAGAAGAAAAATGACTCATCATGCACAAAAGAATCCTCCAGAAAACAAACAGCTGTCTTCTCATTAGGAACCATGGAGCAAGAAGGTGATGTGATGAGATAGTCAGAATCCTGGGAACAGTGACCACACACACACACACACACAGTCACAGTCACTCAATATACTCAGCAAATCTACCCTTGAAAATGAAGAAGAAATTAAGATACTTCCAGTTAAACAGAACTGAGAAAACTTGTCACCAGCAGAGCTACTCAGCAACAATGTGTGAGTGCTCACACTGAAATGAAGGGTCTCAAATGGACATAAATAAATAAGGAACAGCAGTGAAGATAGCTACATAGGTAAACATAAAAACCTGTTTCTTTGGAACTCTTGTTCTTCATTGAATTTAAGTGACCACTGTATATAACACAATTCTTACACTCTTTTGAGGTGCTCATAATGCATAAAAATGCTATGTTTATTATCATAGTAACATAAAAGAAGGGAAATGGAATGGAGCTGCATTGATACCAAGTTTTTGTGTTCTATTGAAATTAAATTACATTAAGATGCTAATTATAGACTCAGAAAAACCACAAAAGCATTACATAAAACATACAAAGTTTCAGAAAAAGAAAGAAGCAATGCAGGAATAGACTAACAAAAAGCCTCTCTCCTTCTCTCTCTTTCTATATATATTTATATATCTATCAAAATGATAGAACTAAATATTACAAGCTCAGAACTCCCATTAAATGTACATGTTTTAAACATTCAAATCTAAAGGCAGAGGTTGGCTAAGTGGATTTTAAAAAATGAAAGCAAAATAGTGATTCAATTAAATATTGCCTATAAGGAAAATATTTAGGATTCAAAACACAGGAAAAAGTGAAAGGATAGAAAAGATGTTCTAAGCAAATTATACCCAACACTGAACTGAATTTATATTAACAAGAGACAAAATTGACTTCAATACAAAAACACTTTAGTAAATGGGCAAATTCAGCAGTAAAAGTTAACAGTGACATGGATTATAAATCCGCATACATCTAAAAACAGAGCCTCAACATACATTAAGCTACAATTGACAGAAAAGAACAGAGGTGATTAAACAGTAGTAGTTGGAGAACTCAACACTCTAATCTCAACAATGGCATAGAATGACTGGGGAGAAGAATAGGAAAGAAGTACAAGGAATGAGTAGCTTTACAAATCAACTCTATTTAACAGACATCCATAGAACACCATGGAATTAGAGCAACATGCAAGCTCCTTTGGAGAGCTTCCTTCAGGATGGACCACATATTAAGCCACAAAATTAATCTTCATAAATTCAAAGGATTTAATATTTTTTAAATCTTATAAGGGTTGTTCTCTGAAAAAAAATGGAATTAAATTAGAAACCCACAAAGAAAATCTGAAAATACTGAAGAGTTAATCAACATGTATTAAATAAGTCTCAGGACAAAGGAGAATTTACAAAGAAAAGTTATACAATGTTTAAAATAAATGAAAATGAAAATATTCCATTTTAAATACTTATAGGATGCAATAAAAAATTTTATTTAGATCAGTGTTAGGCCAGTGTCCCTATTACCAAAGTAAAATCTATTAGAGAAAAAGAATATAGAAAATATATTTCATGAATATGAATGCAAAACTCTTCAACTTAATTATTAGAAAAAATAGTCAGTATCATATAAAAAGATATACATATGATGCACTAGATTTTTTCAAACAAATTCAAGATTCTTTTAACATCCCAAAACTCAACCAATGCAGTATATCATGTTAATAGAATAAAGGATATGAATAATATAATGTATTTAATGGATGCATGAAATTAATTTGAGAAAAGCCAACACCTGCTTATGATAAAATTCTCATCATACTTGAAGTTGAAAGGAAACATTTTAATCTGATAATTTACATCTTTGGAAGGTCTTCAATTAATATCATACCTACCTGTAAAGGAATAAATGCTTTCCTTCTTGAAAATTAGAAGCAAGGCAAGGATTTATGTTCTTGCCTCTTTTATCCAGCTGAGTTCTATAGGTTTTGGGTACTTAATTTGGAAGATAAATATTTAAAATGATGGAATGCAACATTATATATGTATGTAGAAGATTCAAAGAAATACTTATTTTCACCAAACAAATATATACCATGAAGTTTCAAGGTACAGAAATTAATTATGTTTCCATATATAAGCAGGGAACAGCTGGAAAATGAATTTAAGAATAAAGTTTATTCACTGTAACACTCAACATAATAAAATACATGGAAATAAACTTAACAAATGAAGTATAGGACTTGAAAACCAAAATTTGCAAAGCAACTCTGAAAAAAAATGAAACTCATTTAAGTAAAAGTAGAGATATCACATATTTGTGGATTGGAAGTGTCCATAATTTTGGTAATTATAATCAAACTGTACAAAGTTGCAATTAGACCTGAGGACTAAATCCTTAAAATGCAATGTAGACTGTGGTCATTGCTTATTAATAATGTACTGTGTATTTAAAAATTGCTAATAAAGTAAATTTTATATATTCTCACCATAAAAAATTGATATTTATATTATCTAAGGAATACATTATATGGCTTGTTTTAATCATTCCACACAGTACACATATGCTAAAATACTATGTTTTACCCTATAAATATTCAGAATGAAAAAGAAAACCTTGCCCTTCAAAAGAAAATATAGAAGAATATCTTTGAGTTCTTGGGTTAGGTAAAACTTTCTTAGATAAGGCATCAGCTGCATAGTCTATAAAATAACATTTTTCTTTTGTTTTCTTGTGGTAATGGGGATTGAACCTAGGCCCCCCTCATGTTAGACAAGTGTTCAACAACTGAAATAAGTCATCATTCCTAACTTCATTTTGAAGTAAACTTTGAAGAAAATAAAAATATGAACAACCTGTTACAAAATATTTTCAAAATCATATCTTACAAATAACTTGTTTCCAAATTCACAAATAATTCTTATTTCTCAATAATAACACAATGATCTAATTTGAAGTGGGCAAAATATATAAGCAGACATTTTATCAAAGTCGATATACAAATGACTAATAAGCAAATGAAAAGATGTTAGCAACTAATATTTAGAGAAATGAAAATTAAAACCATGGTTTGAGTCTAATTACCTCATACTAAATATCTGTAGTAAATAAGACAGACAGTGGCAGAACTGATGAGGATATGCAGAAAAAGGGACTATCATACATCCTTGGTGCTAATGTAAATTGGTTCGGGGGTGATAAGGGTGGGAAATGAGGGGCCTCTTGGCAATAAATCTAATTTTCAGAATTTATGTATGTATTATATTTTTATTAGAAATTGTTTGATTGTTCAACAAATAAATTTCTGAATAAAAAAAATAAAATACCCTCTGGGGGGCTGGAGCGGTAGCTCTGTGGTTACGGTGCTTGCCCTACAAGCAAGCGCGAGTACACGGGTTCAAACCCCAGCACCCACGTACACAACTAAGTGTCAGAGCAACAAAAGCCATGTGAAAAAACTCAATAAAAATTGATTTCTTCTGTCAAAAACAAAACAAAAAAAGAACTTGAAAATATCACTTGACAGCTTTTAACAAGTAGGTATCAAACCAAGGCAATTAAAAATGTGTTTCTATATAAATAGCATGCGATTGGTAATGGAAATAGTAGTCACAAGAACCCGCAAATAAAAACAATCTAAATGGAAGGAATGGAGACATAAAATGTGAACTTTTCATACGTTAGAATAAAACTGATCAATAAAAGAATGAACTATTGTCACATGCCCTGAAATTCAAACATAGTATCCTAACTGAAAGTAACCAGATAGAAAGGACCTCAAAATATATGATTCTCTTTATATGAAATGTCGAAAATTAAATGCATATTGACAGAAAATTGACTAGTGGGCTGAGGGTAAGGTGATTAGCTCTAAATGGACATGAAGAACTGCATTGGAGCATGGAAATGCCTTAAATGTAATTTGTGACCATGATAAGCCACTCACGGATCATTGATTGTGCATTAAAATAGGCATATTTTATGATATATAATATACTCCTCAATGTAACAACTTCAAGTATAATCAGTGTTTAATTTACCAATATTGTTATTGTTTAATAATGATTGTAGAAAGACAACCAAACATAATATTTCATTCCATTTACCACTGCAGTTTGATACAACATTAAAATTTGTGCAGTATGACTTAATTTACCACACATAATATGTATTATATGGCCAAGTAAGGTAAATAGCAGATAAATAGCCCCTGTAAATTTTATGGTTAAGATAGAAATAAATGCAAACTCTAATACGTGAATTTGCACTGAAGTGTTATGTAGATTAAATGGAATGGAGTTGGAGCTGAATGTGGGGTATAAATTAAGAGAATAATATAGTAATTCATATATTCCGTGTCAATAGCATCAGGAAAAATGGCAATATTCCATGCGCATTGCTTTAATAATTAATTAAAATGTCAACTTAAAGTCAATATGTATTTAATAAGTCACATGAAGCTTTGAATATTTCTAGCTCTTTTATGCTTTATTTGTTTGACTCTTTACTGGCCACAAGCTTCTCATGAAAGAATATAAAGAATTTAACAGCACAGAATAGGCAACATAGAGTAGTAGAATAATTGTTGGTATAAAGTGTTTACAGAATGAGTTTCACACAAATCCCAAGATGAATTCTTACATTTTCTCATTAGATTCAGGTGTGAAATTACTACTTCAACTCTATTTTGATTAGAATTAATTCTGTAAAATTTATTAGATACATAATTAATGTTTAGATACAGCTTATAGCACAAGTTGATAAATAAGGATATTGTTTGGAAACAATACAAACTTTCAGCTTAAGTGAATGTAAATGTGACAAATGTGAGGAAGACTTCAGAACATGGGTTTGGTTATATATCTTACTTTGCGTATTATAGATCAGTACCTACAAGTTACAAGTTTGTCTTAAGATTTTAATAGCAAGAGCATTCTACCAGACACAAGCAGTATTTTTCAGTGATTACATTTTAGTGAGTTACGTTCTTTTGTATGTCATTTTAGGAATCTTGCATTTCCTAACGTAGCTAAGAAATTAAAAGTTTAAACTGATAATTTAATATTACTTTATAATTGAATTATAAATAATAGGTCTAAAATGCTAATGTGAATTACATAATAAGGTATATGTTCTAAATTCTTGAATTTTTCTTATGAAAGAAATATTTTCATTCAGTATGGCACTGTAGTAAAACTTTTCAGGTTAGCGTGGATTTCAAATGTAGCATAATACATAGATAAATCATTGCTCTGACTTAATACATTTTTAAAAAAATAAAATTTAGCATCTTAGTTCAGTAAATAGTTTTAAAGTTGCTAAGTATATGATAATACCATGGAAGGAGAATAATCAAAATATTGCACAAAGCTTCAAATTATTTATAGGTAATGCATTAGCAAAATCCTTTCTGATTGTTCTTAAAGACCATTGCTAAAATAGACAACCTTTATTTTATATATTTGTTATGTGGAAACAATTAATAATTGCTATTTATCAACTCTAATTCATTGGAAAGATATTTATTTGATTTCCATTTGTACTAGAAACTATTCTAGGCTTTGAATAAATAAAATATAAAAATTGGATTCCTGTATTCAGTAGACTTATTCCTGGTAGGGGAGACAGTCAAGGCAAAACCAAGCCAAATGCGAAATCTAGGTTACATTAATGATGCCATTTCATGATTTTAGGAGGCATATATAACTGGGATGTTTTTTACAGTATTTGACACTAATGATATCTGGCTGACAGGTGCATTAAGACTTCCATGATATTAAAATGTGAAGGAAAAAATGTGAAATCTTAGTGCCAACATCACTGTGCTCCCTGTAAGGGCCCCAGGAGAGTAGGTTTTCTTGGCTTTTTCACCTCTGGACACTGTCCTCTTTCCTTGGCTCCCACAGCACAACCCCTTTTCTCCCCTGCTTTCATGTAACACAGACGCTCCCTCTTCTGCCTCCAAATCTTCCTCTTCCTCCTTTTAATGGGGACAATTAGGACTCTATAAGACCTAGCCCTCTAATCCAGTATAATCTTTCCTTATCAAGATCCTTAATTGAAAAACATTGGCAATATCCAAGATATCATACTCAAAAGCAGGAATAGTCACCCTACCATCACCATCTACTTGAGGCAGAAAAACAAGCTAGAAAACAAAACAACAAAAAAATTAGCAATTAACAGAAGGAAACAATTTAGCAATCACATCAAACTCTTAAATCCAAATATAACCAAATTTACTAGATTATATAAAATAGATTCATGCATTATTTCCTTATGTAATTAATCCCTTTTCTAGCAATCTTTTTTTGTTTTGCTTTGCTTTGTTTTAAGAGGGAGGGACAGTGAGTGAGTTTTATTTAGTTTTTCATGGGCTTTCGTTGCTCTAATACTTCTTTGTGTACATGGTGCTGGGGTTCAAACCCATGTCCTCATACATGCCAGGCAAGTACCGTAACTGTTGAGCCACCACTCCAGCCCCCTTTTCCAGCAATCTTAACTAATCAATGCTCATATTCCTACTGGTATCATCAAAGACAGAAAATTCTACTTGCGTTGTTATCTTTCCATTTTTGCAGGTCAGTTTAGGTATGGAATTTGCAGTCAAGGATCTGACTGCAAGTATTATGTCCAGGTTTAATCTCCTTAAAATCCTCTTTGAAGCTTATGCTCTGAAAAGCCTAGAAAGGCTGTAATTACAAAGAGCATGACCCTTCAGCTTTACTTAGCTTTCTCATAGCACTATATACTCCTGAATTGACTTTTCTATTCTCTATTCCAAAGAAAGTTTAGCCTTTCTCTTATTTGCTGCTGAAATGTCTTCCTTTTTTCTATCCTCTCTAGAGGTGTCTATCCTCCTACGTACCAGCAGATGCTTATTGGCACTTGTCAAGTTTTGCTTTTTATTAGTCTAACGTTGGAAAATAATGCCGTAGAGGTTTGTATTCTGACTTTACCATTTTCAGTAGGTGGAGGGGGCCTTGAGAAAATTATTTTCTTTGTTTTGATTTATTTTTCCCAACCATAAAATTTTGCAAGTTCTAGTCTTTACTTAATAGAAGTGTTGCAGTGGATAAATAAAATAAACTATGTAAAGCATTACATATATTCAGTACCTAGCAATAGTAAGCTTTCAATAAATATTAGCTATTACTATACATTTTTGTATTCATTTTATTATCATTTAGGTCACCTAGATTATGAGCTTCATAATCCAAGGGCCCATGAGAATGACTTGCAATACTCTCCAGTACAAACTAATGGATTTATATAGTCAGTTCCACTATTTAGTCATATTCTTTTGGCATATCCGTGTTACAAAATAAGCATATACTTTTTTTTGAGACACAATATTTGTACATCTTTGTAGGGGATATGTGGTAACTCAAAGTACTTGTACCGCGTATAATATTCAAATTGAGATAATAAGCATTTCCATCTCTTCAACCATTAATTGTTTTTATTAGATGTCTATTTTTGCTTATCTTTTGTAGTCCTTTTGAAATGCCATAAATTGTTCTAAGGAACAATTTCCCTGCTGTGTTAAGGAAGGACTGGAAGGAATTCCTCCACTACAAGGGCTGTTGGTGCACCTTGCTGAACTTCTTTCTGCTTCCCTCCTGCCTGCCCATCTGAGTCCTGAGTGACCGCTGCTCTCTTCAGTTGTCCCACAGATTGAATACTGGTTTCTACTAGTGACTGAGAAACTGAGGCATTTGTCTTTCTGTGCCTGGTTCATTTCACTTTGCATGATGACCTCAACTTCCATCCTTGCTATTGTCAAGGAAAGGATTCCACTCTTTATTACGACTGAATAGCAATCAACTCTGTAAACATATGCTATTTTATTTATCCATCTGTTCACTGAAGAGCATCTGGGTTGATGGCATATTTTGGCTACTGTGAACAGTGCAAAATTGAAATGATTTCAGTTTTCATGGATGTGTACTAAGTAGTGGAACAGGTAGATAATGCAATAGGTTTATTTTTATTTTTTTAAGAAATGTCCATATTGTTTTTCAGAATAGCTGTACTAATATTTGTTCCCACCAACAATGTGTAGCAGTTCTGTCTTCTCTGCATCCTCACCAGTTTTGTTGCTGGTCTTTCTGATGATGGTATCCATTTCTACAAGGGGTCAGATGATAACTTATTAAAGTATTGATATGTATTTCTCTGATGATTAATGAAATTGAGCTTCTTTTCATGTATCTGTCAGTCATTTGTATATCTTTTATTGAGAAGTGTCAATTTAGTTCTTTAGGCCACCACTCATTTTTAATTGTGTTCTTCTGGTATTCAGCTTTTTGAATTCTTTGTGTAGTATGAATTTCAATCCCTTGCCGTATGAACAGTTTACTAATATCTTCTTTGACTCTATAGATTGTCCCTCAATTCTGTTGATTATTTTCTTTGTTGTGCAGAGGCTTCCTAGTTTGTCATAATCCCGGTGGTCAACTTAATTTTTGTTGCCTGTGCTTTGGGACCCTATGTAAAAAATCATTGCCTATATCAATGTCTTAAAGTGTTTCACCTATATTTTCTTGTGGTAATTTCAGTTTGAGGTTTAACAGTTTAAATTTATTGTGTATGGTAAGAAGAAAAGGTCTCGTTTCATTCACATGCGTATGTGTATCCAGTGTTGCCTGTACCGCTTATTGAATAGAGTTTTACCATTTTTATTTTTTTCAGTTTTGTCAAAATCACATAGCTGTATGAGCATGGACTGATTTCTGAGTTCTCTATTCTGTCATTGTCTATGTGTGTGTTATACTGGTATCACTTTTTTAATTTCTTTTTCTTTCTTTCTTTTTTTTTGGTTACCATAGCTTTGAAGTAGGATTTGAAGCTAGATTAGACACTCTTCGGCCTCCAGCATTATTGTTTCATTTTGTTTTGTTTATTTTATTCTCAGGATTTCTTTGGCTATTCTGGAATTTTTGTTCCCATGTATTTTAGAATCGATTTTTCACTGGTAATTTCATATGAATTACATTAAATATGAGAATCACTTTGAATAATACGATCATTTAAAAATGCTGATTCTTCTGATCCATCAACACAAAGTATCCTTCCATTTTTGTGTGTCCTCTAGAGTTTCTTTCATCAGTGTTTTATAATCTTCATTGTAGAAATCTTTTGTTTCCTTGGTTAAATTTTTCCCCAATATTGTAGTTTTTGCATCTATTGTGAATAGGCTTGTCATTTTAATTTCTCTTTTAGAAAGTGTATTATTGGTGTACAAAAATACTACTTTTTTGTATGTTGAAAAACAATCATGCACTTTAAAAAGCACAACCTTCCTCCATGTAAGGAAAGAGATGAAAAATGAAGGAAATAAAGAGGACAGTGGAGGCCAAGTTATTTTCCTTGTCAATCACTCCATTCTTTATCCACTTTTTGACTTATTTTTTTTCTATCTCTCTTTTTTTTTTAAATTAGATGAATATGGAGTAACAACTGAGGGGGAATCATTGTCAAACAATCAATAACAAATGTATATTTACATAGTTATCCAAGGCTGATGCCATGTCATTGATGCCACCCTTAGGTTCCCGGTAATTCTAGGTTTCCCCCCAGAATAACCCCTGAGTTAAATGGATATCTAATGGAGGTTAGAGATCTCCTTCTGAGATGATTCCCACATATTCCGAGCCTCCAGTCTCTTAGATATCCTTCCTAAAACCTTCCCTTACCCTGTCACCCTCCCTACGCCTCCAGATATCCTAGGCAATGATCCCCCTGTTCGTGTAAATATTGATAAAATTTGAGATTATTATTAGCTTAGCTATCTAACATACTGTTTCCAAATGTATTCTAGCCTCCACAAATGAGAGAAAACATTCAGCCCTTGAGTCTCTGAGACTGCGATACTTCACTTGGCATAATTTTTTCCGTCTCCATCTATTTGGCTTCAAAAGCCATAATATGGTTTTTTCTAATGGCCGAGTAGTATTCCATTGTATATATGTACCAAAGTTTTTGAATCCACTTGTCCAGTGAGGGGCATCTGGGTTGGTTCCATAGTCTAGCTATAGTAAATTGAGCTGCTATAAACATTGATGAAGCAGTATCTCTAGTATGCTGATTTTAACTTGTTTGGGAAAATACCCAGAAGTGGAATAGCTGGGTCAAAAAGTGGTTCCAGCCCCAATTTTTTGAGGAGTCTCCACACTGATTTCCCTAGTGGCTGAACCAGTTTGCAGTTCCACCAGCAGTGTGACAGTGTTCCTTTTTTCCCACATCCCCTCAAGAATATGTTGTTGTTCGTATTCCTCATTTTTGCCACTCTAACAAGAGTGAGGTAGAATCTCATTGAAGTTCTGTTTTACATTTCCCTAATTGCTAATGATGTAGAGCATTTTCTCATATATTTGTGGGCTTTCTGGACTTCCTCTGGTGAGAAGTTTCTTTTCAGATGCATAGCCCATTTTATTAATTGTATTATTTGTGATTTTGGTGTTTAGCTTTTTTAGTTCTTTATATATTCTGGATATTAACCCTCTGTCCAAGGTGTAGCAGGCAAAGATTTTCTCCCATTCTGTAGGTTCTCTCTTGATACTTTTGACTAAATCTTTAGCTTTGCAAAAGCTTTTTAGTTTAATTTTATCCTATTCATTTATTCTTGACTTTACTGCTTGTGCCATGGGAGTTTTGTTGAGGAAGGTGCCGCCAACTGCTATGTCTTGTAGTGTTGACCCTACTTCTTTTTCAAGTAAATTTAAAGTTGCTGGT